>CAIGRP010060039.1:0-22553 GCA_903798385.1 Fraxinus cuspidata | reverse complement strand
ATTTTGATACATGAATTAGCTTATTTAATATTTATGTATTTATTTTATTCATGTATCCATATGGTTCATTGTATTCTACTATTCATAGTATGTAGGAGAAGTCGTTAATTAGTCTCTTGAATTTATACAATGTATTTGAGGACCCTTTGTACCTATAAAAGGCCTTGTGCTTGAGACATTTCATAGAACCAAGCCATAGAATACAAATATCTTTTGGTAATTCTTTTGTTTTTTCTCAAACCTTTCTTCCCATAATTATTTATTTCAAATAGGTCTGAACTTTTAAAAGATTAAATTTGACAAATAAAATAGTAATTCAAATAAAATTCTTCATTCTATTTATTTCTGCTACTCTGTCTGCACTATGCATTATAAAATTAGTTTGGGATGGAATTTAAATGGATCGATCGAGTTGGACACTGTTTTCTCATCAGTTCTCTTTCATTCTCTTTTTATGTGCATAGACCGTGTATCGGGCGTGCCAATAACTTATTGCAAATTCAGTAAATAAAAGGTTACTCATAAGATTAACCAGCATTAATATACAACATTAATAAATGATTTCAGTAAACTTCTAATCAAGGCAAATCAATCACGAATAAAATTCAGCAAGTAAAAATTGAAAATCAAGAAATCAACACATGTAATTTATTAAAGAAACGGTTACTCTTAATATTAACCAGCATTAATATATGATTTCAGTTAACTTCTAAGGAAAATCAATCACAAAGAAAATGCAGCAAGTAAAAATTGAAAAGAAAAAATCAGTACAATGAATTCATCTGCTCCAAGGCCTGAAGTTCACCCAGAGCAAGCTACTTCCTTGTTTGATCTCCATCTGAACACATTAGTCCACTTGCAATCGATTCTCCAATCAATCAAATGTACATCAATTATCCCCTAATTGCCTTGTGTGCGCCAACAAGTTCTCGCTTAACGTCAACCTTGTTGATTAAATTGTTGCATTTTCAAGGGAAGAGAAACAATCAGCATGATTTGGAATAGCTGCATCACAGGGAAGCATGGCACCCGTGCAAAGGGAACAGAAAGCATGCCTTCAGCAGCACCTCAATCTTTACTGATATTTATTGATATCTTCGTTGTCACTTAATTTTCTTGCCCAATTGTATGATTGTTCCATTTCACCTCAATCTTTACCATTTTGACTGAGTTTCATATATCACTTATGGTGCTCATGCATACTTTAAAGATAGAAAGATGTCAATGCACATTGAAGAACAAAAAAATATATACTAAAAATTAAAGGAGTATTAAAGAAACAGAAACGAGAACATACCTGAAATGTCTAAACAGAAGCACGAGGTTAGATCGTAATATGTTAGAGAAATTTCTTCGGTGCCCTCGAGTCGTGGATTCTTCATATGTCCTTCGTATATCCTCAGATGCTTTGTCCTTCAAAGTTTTGTTTGATTGATGAGGTGAGTGAATATGATAGGTTTTCTTTAGGTGAACACCGATATTGATTTAGTGAAAAGTTGGATAGTGTTAAACATGAGTACGACAATTAATGAAGGAATCTACCATTAATTACTAAGGTTATTCTTATCAAGAAGTTCTCAATTTTCAAAATTCTAAATTTTTTCAAATAAAAATTAATTCAAATAAATTCTTCTTTCTATTTATTTCGGCTAACCTATTTGCACCATGTATTATCAAATTAGTCAAGGACAGAATTTCAAGAGATTAATAGAGAAGGTCACTGGTTTTTCATAATTTCTATTTCATTCTCTCTTTGTGTGTGTGAATCGGTGTTGTGCATGTCAGTGACTTATTTACTAATTTAGTAGACAAAATGTTACTTATAAGATTAACCAGCATTTATATATGATTTCAGTAAACATCTAAGGTAAATCAATCACAAAGAAAACACAACAAGCAGAAATTGAAAGGTAGGAAATCTTCTGCTCCAAGTCCTCAAGTTTACCAAGAAAGGGCTGCTTCTTTGTTTGATCTCTGTCCAAACGGTTTAGTCAACTTTGCAATGCATTCTCCAATCAATCGAATATTTATACAAGTTTGTACATTAATTATCCCCTAATTGGACCAAAAAGCTCTCACCCAACGTCATCCTTGTCGGTTGAGACGTTGGATTTTCAAGGGTAAAAGCAAGAGAAGAAATTGGCTTAGGCTTCGGAATAGCAGCATCAAAGGGAAGCATGCCACCCATACACAGAACAGAAAGCATGCCTCCAGAAGCACCAGGCAGGACAGAAAGCATAGTCAGTCCTTTGTTTGTTGATATCTTCGTTCTCACACTATTTGCCTGCCCAATTGTGTGATTGTTCCATTTTGCTTCAGTATTTACCATTTTGACTGATTTTCATATATCATTTATGGCGCTAAGATGTATTATAAAGATAGAGTGCTGTGAACGTGTATTGAAAAATATAAAAAGTTGCTCAAACTAAAGGGGTATTAAAAAAAAAACATAAACAAGAACCTATGTGAAATTTCTCAACAAAAATAAACTTAAAGGTGTATTTGAAAAACATAAACAAGAACATAAGTGAAATTTCTCAATAAAAATACATGGTTCGAATAATTTATTGTGAGAGAATTTCTTCAGTGCTCTTCAGTCGTAGATTCTTCATATGTCCTTATATCATTAATGTCAGATGCTTCGTCCTTCAAAGTTCCATTCGACGGATTAGGATAGTGAATATGCTAGTTTTACCTCAGGTAGAAAGGTATATCGACTCTAGTGAAGAAGTAGGATGGTATAAAATATGAGTACGACGACATTAATTACTAGGTTATTCTTATCGAATAAGGTCTTAACTTTTAAAATTCTAAATTTCACAAATAAAAAAGTAGTTCAAATAAAATTCTTTATTTCTGATACTCTCTTCTCAGCATGTATTGTCGAATTACTTAATGATGGAATTTCAAGGGATTGATAGAGACGGGCACTGCTTTTCATAAGTTCTCTTCCATTTTATTTGTATCCACGGCCGTGAATCTTGCACAGTGCGTGCTACTGACTTATTTACTAATTTTGTAAACAAAAGTTTACTCATAAAATTATTTAGCATTAATAAACGATTTTCATTAACTTCTAAGGCAAATCAATCACAACGATACAGCAGAAAGCAGAAATTGGAAAGCAGTAAATTAGCCCTAGGAATTCTTGTGCTCCTAGTCCCCAAGTTCACCCAAAACGGGCTACTTCTTAGTTTGATCTCCACCCAAAGATATTAATCACCTTTGCACTTGATTCTCCAATCAATCGAATGTTATACAAGTTTGTACATCAATTATCCCCTAATTATTTCTTGAGCATCAACAATTTTTCACCCGACGCCATCCTTGTTGGTTAAGGAGTTGCATTTTCAAAGGCAAAAGCAAAAGAAACAATCGGCATAGGATTTTTAATAGGAACATAACAGAGAAGCATGCGACACAAGCAAAGGAAACAGAAAGTATGCCTCCAGCAGTCCGTGGCAGAAAGCGTAGCCAGTACTATATTTATTGGTATCTTCATTGTCACTTTATATGCTTGACCAACTATGTGATTGTTTCATTTCACATCAACTTCCACTGTTTTGGCTGAGTTTCATAAATCACTTATGGCGTTGAGGCATATTATAAAGATATAATATTGTGAATGCATATTGAAAAATATTAAAAATTTCTGAAACTAAAAATTAAAGGAGTAATAAAGATACAGAAACAAAAACATACCTGAAGTTTTTCAACAAAAATACGTGGCTAAAATATTTGTATGTGAGAGAAATTTCTACGGTGCACTTCAGTCGTGGATGCTTCGTATGTCCTTCGTATATCATTAACCTCAGATGCTTCATCCTTCAAAGTTCTGTTTGATGGATGAGGGGAGTGAATATGCTAGGTTTGCTTCAGGTGGAAAGGGGATATCAATTTTAGTGAAAAGTAGGTTGGTATTAAATATGAGTACAACAATTAATTATGGAATCTACCATTAATTACTAGGTTTATTTTTATCAAAGAAGTCTGAATTTTGAAAATTCTAACTTTCGACAAATAAAAATAATTCAAAAATAATTCAAAGAAAATTCTTCTTTTTATTTATTGCCGCTACTCTGTCCACACCATGTATTATAAAATTGGTTAAGGATGGAATTTCAAGGGTTTAATTGAGAAGGACGCTTCTTTTTCATAATCTCTCTTTGATTTTCTTATTGTGTGCGGAAATTGTGCGTCATGCGTGTGAGTGACTTATTTACTTATCTAGTAAACAGAGTCCTGTTTGGGCTTGATTTTTCCATAAACTCATTTTTCAACACTCATTTTCAACCATAAACTCCCATAAAATAATTTTACATATAAATCAAAAAAATTTCCGTATTTTTTAATCGCACATTCTCCAACTTTTTTACTTTTCCAAAACATATTTTTCCTGAAAAAATGAAGCCCAAATAGGTGTAAAAGGTAACTCATAAGATTCAGCAGCATTAATATACGATTTGAGTAGCTTCTACTAAGGCAAATAAATTACAAAGAAATTGCACAAAGTGGAAATTGGAAAGAAAGGAATCAGCATGAGGAATTTGTTTACTCCAATGCCCAAAGTTCACCCAGAATGGGCTACTTTTTTGTACGATCTCAGTGCAAACATATTAATCCAATTTGCAATGGATTCTCCACGTAATTGAATGTTTATACAAGTTTGTCCATCAGTTATCCCTAACAGCCTCATGAACGCCAACAAGTTCTCATCCAACGTAATCCTTGTTCGTTCAGGCATTTCATTTCCTAGGGCAAAAACAAGAGAAGCAATCCGCATGGGCTTCGGAATAGGTGCATTGCAGGGAAGCATGCCACACAAGTAAAAGGAAAAAAAGGAAGCCTCCAGCAGCACCAGGCATTGGTAGAAAGTGTAACGAGTCCTGTATTTATTGATATCTTCGTTGTTGCTTTATTTGCTTGACCAATTGTGCTATTGTTCCATTTCGCACCAATCTCTACCATTTTGACTCGTTACATATATCACTAATATTTGAGGGTTACTAGAAAGATATAATGATGTGAATGCATGTTGAAAAATAGTAAAAATGTCGAAAACTAATTAAAGAGTATTGAAGAAACAGAAACGAGAAAATACCCAAAGTTTATCAACAAAAATATGGGGTTAAGTGGTTATAAAATTTGTATGTGAGAGAATTTCTTGGATACACTTCGTGGATTCTTCATATGTCCTTCGTATATCATTGACCTCAGATGCTTCATCCTTCAAAGTTTTGTTTGACAGATGAGAGGAGTGAATATGCTAGGTTTGCTTCAGGTGGAAAGTGGATATCAATTTTAGCAAAAAGCAGGATGGTATTAAATATGGGTAGGATGATTAACGATGGAATCTACCATTCTACTACGGTTATTCTTATGACTGAAGGTCTGAAATTTCAAACAAAATTCTTCCTTTATATTTATTGCCGCTACTCTGTTCACACTATATTATCAAATTAGTTATGGATGGAATTTCAAGAGATTAATTTAGGACATTGCTTTTTCATAATTTCTTTTTCATTCGTTTTGTGTATGCATGAATCATGCATCGTGCATTTCAGTATCTTATTTATGAATTTATTACACAAAAGGTCACTCGTAAGATTAACCATCAGTAAACTTCTAAGGCAAATCAATTACAAGAAAATGCAGCGAGCAGAAATTGGAAAGCAAGAAATTAGCATGAGGAATTCTTCTGCTCTTAGGTCCAAAGTTCATCCACAGAACGGGCTGATTCTTCGTTTGATCTCAGTGCGAACACATTAATCCACTTTGCAGTGGATTCTTCAATTAATCTAATGTTTATATAAGTTTGTACATCAATCATCCCCTAATTACCTCATGTGCTCCAACAAGTTCTCGTCCAGCGTAATCCTTATTGGTTGAAGTGTTGCATTTTCAAGGGCTTTTAGTAAGAGAAGCAAACGGCATAGGGTTCGGAATAGGCGCATAGCAGGGAAGCATGTCACACAAGCAGAGGGAACAGAAAACATGCCTCCATCAGCACCAAGTCGTGGCAGAAAGCAGTCCTATATTTATTGACATAATTGTCGTGACTCAATTTGCTTGCCCAATTATGTGATTGTTCCATTTCATCAATCTTTACCACTTTGACTGAGTTTCATACATAACTTATGGTGCTGAGGCGTAATATAACGATATAATGATGTAAATGCCAATGAAAAAATAGTAAATATTAACTAAAAATTAAAGGAGTATTAAAGAAACAGAAACAAGAACATACCAGAAGTTTCTCAATGAAAATATGAGGTTAGAGTGTTTGTATGTGAGATAATTTCTTCGGTGCACTTCATCATGGATTCTTGATTTGTCCTTAATATATCATTAACTTCAGATGGTTCAACCTTCAAATTTTGTTTGACAGTGAATATGCTAGGTCTGCTTCAAGTGGAAATGGGATATCCATTTTAGGTAAAAGAGGATGGTAATAAATATGAGTACGGTGATTATGAAGTAATCTACCATTAATTACTAGGGTTTTTCTTATCAAAGAAGGTCTGAACATTTAAAATTATTAATTTTGACTAATAAAAAAGTAATTCAGATAAAATTCTTCTTTCTATTTATTGCCGCTACTCTTTCCACACCATATATTATCAGATTAGTTAATAATGGAATTTCAATGGATTGAAAGAGAAGGATACTGCTTTCTAGTAATTTCTCTTTTATTCTCTTTTTGTGTGTGTGTGAATCCAGCATTGTGCGTATGAGTGACTTATTTACGAATTTAGTAAACAAAAGGGTACTCAAAAGATAAACCAGCATATTAATGTGATTTCAGTGAACTTCTAAGGCAAAAAAAGTGAGAAAGAAAATGCATCAAGCAGAAATTGTAAAGCAATTCAGAATGAAGAATTCTTCTGTTCCTAGGCCCAAAGTTCATCCAGAGCGGGCTACTTCTTTGTTCGATCTCCGTTCGAACAGATTAATCCACTTCGCAATGAATTCTCCAATCAATCAAATTTTTATACAATTTTGTACATCAGTTATTCCGTAATTGCCTCATGAAAGCTAACAAGTTCTCTCCCAACGTCATCCTTGTTGATTCGGGTGTTGCATTTTCAAGGGAAAAACAAAGAGAAGAAAGCAACATGGGCTTTGGAATAGCTGTACCATAGGGAAGCATGCCACCCATGCAATGGGAAAGGAAAGAATGCCTCCAGCAGCACCAGGCAGTGGCAGAAAGCATTGCCAGTCCTATATTTATAGATATCTTTGCTGTCACTTTATTTGCTTGCACAATTGTGCAGTTGCTCTATTTTGCGTCAATCTATACAATTTTTAATGGGTTTCAGATTCACCATGGTTGCATTACGTTATTATCAGTTTAATATTCTCTGTGTATACACTGTGATCGCGATTATGATCTTTCTTGTTCGCGTTTCCTTAAGTAGGTATAAGATATCATGAACTAATCACCTTTGCTTGTATGGTTAGACTAATCAATTCTTGACATTGTTGTTAATTTATAGGTTTTATAGAGAATCCCTGGAAATTATGGTGATGAATAGGATTCTTTAATAAAAAGATTGAACGAGCTTGGCTTAAGTACTCATGCAATAAAACTTAGTGTTACCCAGAGAATTAAAAACCAATTTTAGATCAAGAAGCTTCTATCCATAGCTTTGTTATCTGTTATCTCTGTTTACATAGCTTTCTTTAATGATTTGAGATGCTTCTATTTATTTGTTTTTCTGATAAATGGTTAAGGGTACTCAGTGATTTCATGTCAAATGTGGCAAATTTGTAAATATAAAAAATTTATGGATGCAGGATATTTAAAGCTTCAAAATCTTTTATAAATTTTATACTACATGTATGTAGATCTCTTTTTTAGAGTTATTTATTGACCATAGACCCTCCATCTTGATATTAATTCATTCTATCTTATTATTTTTATAGTTGAACACAATGCAAGCAATTTTTATAGTTCTCTTTTTGTGTGCGTGAATCGTGCATGTCAGTGACTTATTTACTAATTTAGTAAACAAAAGGTTTCTAACAAGATAAACAAGCATTAGTATACAATTTTTGTGAACTTCTAAAGTAAATAAATCCAAAGGAAAATGCAAAAAGCAAGAAATCAGCACGAGGAATTCTTCTTCCCCTATGCCCAAAGTTCAACCAGAGCGAGCCACATCCTTGTTTGATCTTCATACAAATAGATTAATCCAATTTGCAATGTATTCTCCAATCAGTTGAATCTTTATACAAGTTTGTACCTCATGATTGCCAACAAGTTCTCACCCAACGTCATCTTGTTTGTTCAGGCATATCATTTTCAATGGAAAAGGTAAGAAAAGCAATCAGGATAGGCTTTGGAATAGCCTATCCGTCAGCACCAGGTAGTGGCAGAAAGTGTAGCTGACTCTATATTCATTGATACCTCTGTTGACACTTTATTTGCTTGCCCAGTTGTGTGATTGCTCCATTTTGCATCAATCTATACATTTTATTTTGAGTTTCATAATCACCATGGTTGCATTACGTTAGAATGTGGAAATTCAATATTCTCTCTCTGTATACTATTGTGATTGATGATCCTTCGTGCTCATATGTTTTTGGAAGTAGGTAAAAGATATCATGAACTTGTCACCTTTGCTTGTATGGTTGTTGTTAATTTATAGGTTCTAGAGAGAGTCCTTGGAGATTACGATGATGATTAGGATTTCGTTAATAAAAAGACTGAATGAACTAGGCTTAAGTTCTAATGCAATAAATTTATGTTACCCTGGGAACTGATACCCAATTTAAAATCAAGATGCTTCTATCTGTAGTTTTGTTATCTGTTACAACTATTTACCGAGCTTTGTTTAATGTTTTGAGATGCTTCTATTTACTTGTTCTTGAGAAATGGTTAAGGATAATCATTGATTTCACGTCAAATGTGGCAAATTTGTAATTATTTGAAAGTTGGGTATGTCGCATATCGAAAACTTAGAAATTATTTATAGATTTTATATTATATGGATATATGTTTATTTTTTAGAGTCCTTTATTGATCAATCTTATTTTTTTTATAGTTGAACACAATGCGGGCAATTTATATAGTTCTCTTTCATTCTGTGTGTGTGGTTAATTCATACATCATGTGCGTCAGTGACTTATTTACTAACTTAGTAACAAAATGCTACTAATAAGATAAGCTATGATGCCCCGAAATTTTATAATATTGAATTTTTTGGTCTAGATGTTTTTTAACATAAAAATTTGGAAGTTGAGGGATTAAAGTTAAATTGGAATTAATTCTTTATGTAGAGAGAGATTTAGTATATCAATATTGGGTTCTTTTTGTATCTTGTAATTAATTAGGAGTCTTTGACAAGGGACTAAAGTTAAATAGGAATTAAGTTTTTTCTATCTTTTAAATTTGTTGTTTAGTTTAATTGCGTTCAAAGGCATGTTTATTTAATATTTAGTTGATTATGTTTCTTTGAATGGATACAATTGTCATGTTTTGTCTTGCTTTATTGACACTATTTATGTTTATAAAATAAAAGAATATATTCTTATCGTTTTCGCATTTAACATGAAGAAAATTGAATTATTTTAGTAACACTCAAGGGTTTATGAAAATTGGGGTGTTACGTAAACCAGCATTAATATACGATTTATGTGAACTTCTAAGGAAAATAAACCATAAAGAAAATGCAGCAAGAAGAAATCGGAAAGCAAGAAATCAACACGAGCAATCCTTCTGCTCCTTGAGTCCCGAAGTTCAACCAAAACGGGCTACTTCTGTGTTTGATCTCCATATGAACAGATTAATCCTCGCAATGGATTCTCTAATTAATTGACAAGTTTGTACATCAGTTATCCCCTAATGACCTCATGATTGCAAACTAATTCTTGCCCAACATCATCGTGTTGGTTCAGGCATATATTTTCAATGGCATAAGCAAGAGAAACAATCAACATAGGCTTCGGAATAGCCTCATCACTTGAAAGCATGTCACTTATGCGAAGGGAACTGAAAGCATGCATCCATTAGCACCAGGTACTAGCAAAAAGCATAGCCGACTATATTTATTGACATCTTCGTTGCCGCATTATTTGCTTGCCCAGTGGCCTGATTGCACCATGTGCAACAATGTAAACAATTTTGACTGACTATCATAATTACCATGCTTTTATTGTAGCTTACGTATCTGTTATATCTCTTTATGGAGCTTTTTTTAATAATTTGAGATGCTTCTGTATATTCAATCTCAGAAAAATGGTTAAGGATGCTTAATGATTCCATGTCAAATAAGGAATTCAAAATAATCTTATAGATTTGAAATCTTTTACAGATTTGACAATATATGTGCATAAATTTCTTTTCAAGAGTCATTTGATGATCGTAGGCCCACCAACTTGATCTCGACTCAATTGATCTTATTATTTTTATAGTTAAAAGCATGATGGTGAATTTTTATAATTCTTTTTCATTCTCCTTGTGTGTGCATGAGTCGTGCGTCCAGAATGTTAGTGACTTATTTACTTATAATTTAGTAAACAAAAGGTTACTCATAAGATAAACAAGCATTGATTTATGATTTCAGTGAATTTCTGAGGCAAATAAATCACAAAGAAAATGAGCATGCAGAAATTGGAGGCCATGAAATCAGCAAGAGGAATTCTTCTTCTCCTGGGCCCGAAGTTCAACCACAACTCGCTACTTCTTTATTTGTTCTCCATCTGAACATATTAACCCACTTTGCAATGGATTCTCCAATCAGTTGAATCAAGTTTTTACATCAGTTATCCCCTAATTAACTCATGATTGCCAACAAGTTCTTGCCAAAGACTCCTTGACGTCATCTTGTTGGTTCATGGATATCATTTTTCAATGGCAAAAGCAAAAGAAAAAATCGGCACAGGTTTTGGAACAGTCACATCACTACGAAACATGCCAGCCATGCAAAGGGAATAGAAATCATGCATACCAGGAACTGGAAGAAAGCATAGCCTGACTTATATTTATTCATATCTTTGTTGTCACTTTATTTGCTTGGCCAATTGCGTCATTGCTCCATCTTGCATCAATCCATACAATTTTGACACAGTATCATAATCATCGTGGTTGCATCACGTTTGAATATGGCAATTCAATATTCTCTCAGTATACTACTGTGAATGATGGTCTTATCTTCATTATCACTTTATTTGCTTGGCCAATTATGTTATTACTCCATCTTGCGTGTCAATCTACACAATTTTGACAGGGTTTCATAATCATCGTGGTTGCATCACATTCGAATATGGAAATTCAATATTCTCTCAGTATACTATTGTGATTGATGATCTTTCTTGTTCACATGTTTCTAGAAGTAGGTAAAAGATATCATGAACTTATCACATTTGTTTGTACGGTTAGACTAATCAATTCATGACATTGTTGTTGTTTTATAGGTTTTAGAGAGAGCCTTGGAGATTACAGTGATGATTAGGATACGTTAATAAAAAGAATGAACGAACTTGGCTTGAGTACTAATTAATGAAGTAAAATCTAATGTTACTTGGAGAACTGATACTCTATTTTTGATGAAGATTGTTGTGTATATGGCCTAAATATATTAGAACACAGGTTTACCGGAAGAATAGGCCGATATTGGAGCAGAGCGAGTGGAGTGAGGGGAGCGAAGCGCACCAATGATACTGAATAAAATATCTCTGTTTTGTTCATTGTGAACGTAAGCATAGTGCTGGACCACGTTAAATTCCTGTGTTGATTTTTCTCTTTCACTTCTTTATTATTGCGTATAAAATCCAACAGAGATGCTTCTATAAATAGCTTCGTTGTCTGTTATATTTGTTTACGTAGCTTCGTTTAATGATTTGAGAAGCTTCTATGGATTTTTTATCCTAGAAATGGTCAAGGATACTCAATGACTCATGTCAAATGGGGCAAATTTCTAATTATCGAATGTTTTTATAGATTTTATATTATATGTATATATATATCGTTTTTAAATTCCACTATTGACCATAGACTCTCCATCTTGATCATAACGCAATCTATCTTATTATTTTTATAGTTGAACAGTATTTTAATAGTTGAACGCAGCCCACGCAACTTATATAGTTCTCCTTCATTCTCTTTGTGTGTGCGTGAATCATACATTGTGCATGTCAGTGACTTGTTTGCTAATTTAGTAAACAAGAGGTTACTAATAAGATTGTAGTGCATAAGATTCTATCCCCAACACGTTTTCGAGCTTAGTTTAATCCCTAAACAATTGACACTGCCACGAAGAACAAACCCAAAAATATCACCTATAACTTCACCCACTTCGGTGCTTTTAGTACCCACCAAGAAACACACAAAGGGAAGGTAATATGACAGCCACAAAAGCTAAGAAATAACCAAAGAAAGAGAAGAACCAAGATAGATGATAGCAAAAAGCAGAAGACAAAATGCAATCAAGGTTATGACTTAAGGTTTTTGCAATAATATGGTATCAAGAAGCAAAACCAAATATAATAGTTAAGTTAATTTTAGGTTAGACAATGGGCCAAGCCCAATATGGTCCTTAGGTGTTTAATGAGTGGGCTTAATACAAAAGCTGTTCAAGGAGCTATGGGTCAAGCCACGAGCAACTCTAAAATAAATTAGGCTACTACCGATGGTTCATACTAGTTATGGGTTCAGGTTATTTCAATCAAGGTGTTGATGTTTCTTTTTAGTCATTTGAACAATGCCAACTGAGTTATATGATTTTACGTCTCCGAAGAGGTCGTTTGACAACAATTTACCTAACAAACATCTACTTTGTTGTCAAAGGACCTACCTGCAAGGAAAAACATTATCATTAATTAGTAATAATTTCAAAATTGAAATCTATAAAATTGAAAATTAGTTACGTCCACGGATGTTTAGAAGGTCCTTGCAACTTCTAAAATTCACCAATGACAACCCTTTAGTGCCCATGTCCGAGTGGTTATATTGTGTATGGATTTTTTCAAGTCTTACCACTTCTACTGATACAATATTTCTAGTGAAATATTGCCTAACACCAATGTGTTTAGTGCATTCATGAAAAATAGAATTTTTGCATAGATGTATAGAAGATTGAATATCTGAATATACCACTACATAATCATTTAAAACACAAAATTCATAAAGCAAACCTCTAAACCATAAAATCTCTTTGATTGCTTTTTAGTAGTAGCAATATATTCTAATTTGTGGCTAGTGTAGCTCTGTATTGTAACTATGATTTCTAACTAGCACAAGAGTTAGACAATGTAAACACATAGGACGAAGTAAATTTTCCGTTATCCATATCCTCGTATAATCAGCATCTACAAAGCCCTTCAATTTCACACTTTTATTAGCATCAAACTTTAGACCTATATCATTAGTCTTTCTTAAATGCCTTAACATCCATTTTATGGCTTCTCAATGCTTGGGACCCGGATTAGATAGTTCCTACTAAGAGTACAGCAAAGGCTAAATCCGATTTAACGCAAACCATCAAATACATAATATATCCAATCACATTAGAGTATGGAATCCTACTCATGTACTCCAATTCATTTTCATTACATAGAGTTTCGTCTTTAGATAATACAAAATAATTAGCTCAAGGTAATGTAATAGATTTTCAGTCATGTATGCTACGTCTTTTCAACACCTTTGAAACATAAGAGAACTAAGGCAAAAACAAAGCAAATTTTGACATATCTCTATCATTACCTAGATCTTTCATGTCAAATTCTCCATTTAACTTTATTTTTATCTAGCTTATTTATTTAAGTGATGAACCAACTAATAGCATATCATCAACATATAGTAATAAAAACACATAGTGATTATTAGCATCATCATATTAAAAATAAAGGTAAAGATTAAACTTACTCGTTTGAAAAGAATCAAATCTTTTATACCATTGTCCAAGTGATTGTTTTAGGCTATATAAAGATCTTTCAAGAGGTACACATGATCAGATTTTAGTTTATCTTTAAAATATTTTGGTTGATTCATAAAGATTTGTTCATCAAGTTCACATGTAAAAAACTATTTCTACATGAAGTTGTTCAAGTTCTTAGTCAAAATGTGCAATCAATGCAAGCATGACCCTAATAGTGGGGTACTTAACAACCGAGGGAAAAAATCTCATTATAATCAACACCCTCCTTCTGTGTATATCCCTTAGCCACTAACTTAGCTTTAAATCTTAAGGGTTTAGATGCACTAGTACCCTCCTTAACCTTAACCAACTTACTGTAGATTTATTCTTAGGTCTAGATGCTAGTTCCCAAGTTCAATTCTTTTCTAACGAACTTATCTTCTCTTTCATTGCCTTAAACCACTCTTCAAATTGTTCACTTTTCATCGTCTCCTCAAAGGTTTTTGGCTCTCTAACTAGCTCCTCATAGCTAGCATGAGCAAAAGCCAACTCAAAATCATATCCAACTCTTCTTGGTGCTCTCGATCGTTTTCTCTCACTATCCCTAGCTAAGTTATAATATGCTAAGGGATTCTCTTCATCATGATGCTTTTCTATCACTACTTCATCTCTATTTTCCACCCCAGGTTGCCGAAACTGAGTTTCCACCTCTCTAGGAATAGCAGGGATAGATGTGCTAAATTTTCCTTAACACCCTCGAGATAACCTAGAAACGTACATTTTCTAGCTCTATGTTCAAGTTTTCCCTTATTCTGATGAGAAAATGAAGTACTGCCAAAAGTTCTAAGCACAACATTAACAATAGATGAAGTCAAATTAATCAAATAACAAGAAGTTATAACAGCTTTGCACCAAAATGAATTTAGGACACCATAGCCTAACATCATGCAACGCGCTTTATCAAGTATGGTTCTATTCATCATTTCAACTACCATATTTTGTTGGGAAGTGTAATAAACAGTCTTATGCCTTTTTATTCTTTTTTCTTTACACATATAGTCAAATTTAGTGTTACAAAACTTTAGGCCACTATCAGTCCTTAAAAACTTAATCATTTTGCTAGTTTGGTTGTTAACTTGTCTTTTTCAATTATTAAAACTGTAGAAAGTATCTTACTTATCTTTTAAAAGAAAACCCACACTTTTCTCATTTAATCATTAAATAATAGATAAGAAATAAATATTTCCACCCGAGGTGGGGTTACTAGCAGGACCCCACAAATATGAATATACATTTCAAGTATGCCTTTAGTTTTATAAACATTCAACTCGTGGAAAAAGTTCTATGATGCTTACGAAGGATGCAGTAATCATATAAAAGATAAATCAGACACACAATCATTATCAAAAGCACATTTTTCATTAAGAAGGTTAAGCCCCTTAATATGCACATGTGCTAATCTATTTTGTCATTTATGCATGTGATCAGCCTTGACAAAAGAAATAGAGGAATTTAAACCCCTTATCACTTATCTAGTAGTGATATAAATATCATTGTTTCTGGTTCCCTTATTGAAAACAAGTGCACCCTTAACCAATTTTAAAACTCAATTTCCAATTTTACCAATGAAGTCAAATTTCTCGAGGCTTCCTACTAAAATTAAATTCCTAGATAGTTCAGGAATGTATCTAATATCTTTGAAAGTATGCACAAAAGTAGTGCAAAACTTCAAGGTAATATCACCAATTCCAACAACAGTATAAGCAAAATTGTCAAATAGCACAACATGCTCATCATTTGATTCATGCAAGTTTTCAAACCAATCTTTTTGTGATGTTACATGAAAAGATGCACTAGATCAACTAGTATTCACTCATGCAAACGAGAATTGATAGTTAGATTTAATTCAGCAAGATAAGCAATAGAACCTGTAATCATATAAACTTCACCATCATCAACACTGGAAGCAGAAGACAAGACATTTACTTTATTTCTCACTTTTCTTTTTAGCTTATCCTTCTCTTTAGAAAAGTTTTTATAAAATGCTCTATGTTCCTACAGCCATAGAATTTCTTAACCTTCGTCCTAGATTTTAATCTAGATCTACCATTGCCATTCTTTTTACCTCAATTACTACTTTACTCGCGGCTACTTTGGAACCCATCATGACTATATTGCCTAAATTGAGTTTTGTCCTTCATCATGTGAATTTCAAAGCCTTCTTATCGTGTTTTTCAATTTTAATCTCCATCTCTTTACTTCTAAGTGAGTCCATGACAATTTCAAGTATCAATGAGTCCCTACCATACTTAACCATATTCTTGACTTCCTCAAGTGTAGGTATAGAATTAAGCAAGATTATAGCATTGTAGGTTTTAGACACTGTCTCTTCACAGCTAACAATATCTTGAATAAATTTGTTAAATACGTCTAAATTGTCATCAAGATCCATTTTAAAGCTACAAAAGGTTAAAGTAAGTAAAGCTTGTTCGGAATATATTTGAGTTTACCTAATTTTCTCAAAACAACATGAGACAAATGTAAAATGATTGAAGTGTAAGCAAGCTCATCGGCTTCTTCTTTCCATTTTTTTTTTTTTTTCCTTTCTAAAAAATCAGTAGAAAAGTTGCTATCAATGGCCTTATAAATATTTTGTTGAACCAAAATACCTCTCATTTTTTGTTGCCAGATTGAAAAATCAATTTTTCTTTTACAATTCCCAAACCAAAATATGAATCAATCAAAATATACAGAATCACAATTAAGCCATACAAAGTAGACCTAAAGTCGCAACAATATACACAATTTTAGATTTTCAGAGTTTCATGAGATTTGTAATAGTTATTCTAATGATTTAATAGTGCAACAAAAGAGAAATGTCAATCAAAGCAGTTTCACACACAGTATATCACGAAGATAATAAACTAATTTTATCAAAAAATAAATACTTCAATCACGTAATGGTTAAAAGCAAGTAGTTCCTAATCTCTAGCACAAACAATGGTTATCCCACATGATAACTTCAATCCTAATGTCACCCCACATGATAATGCACTAGTGCTAGAAATTAAATAAGATAAGCTAATTTCCTAAAGTGGACCACATCTAAAGGTCCGTAAAATTGAGAGATGTGAATTTGCTGCTTTAAGGTCACAACTATTCGTCGTAAAGTTTTAGCAAATATATTAACAAAGATTGCAAACCAAACGTCCAAAGGCAAAACCATCCAAGATTTATTGTATAACCGGATAATAAAATGAGAAAAATTTCCGATGTGCCATCACGAACCACCGCCGCTGGCTGCCGTCTCCATCACGCGCCACACACCCAATGGCTCATCGACCTGTTCAGTGTAGTTTGGGCCTCCGTTTTTCCAAAAAAAATCATAGTTTAGGCTAAAATCAAGGTTACAAGTTCTATTGATTTGGGAAAATCGAATTTTGGGTGAGTTTTTTGGTTGGTTTTGGATCTAAAACTTGTACCAACACTCTGATACTGGATGTAGCGCAGAAGATTTGATCACCAATGTTTTTTTGGGCTCGGTTTAATCCTAAAACAATTGACATCACCACGAAGAATCAACCCAAAATATCACTTATAATTCAACCATTCCGATTGCTTTTAGTGCCCACAAAGAAATATACAAAGGGAAAGTATTATGCCTGCTACACAGGCTAGGAAATAACCAGAGAAAGAGAAGAACCAAGATAGAAGACAACACGAAGAAGAAGAGAAAGAGAAAGAACAACTAAGGTTATCACTTAAGGGTTTTGCAATAACACGGTATCAAGGAGTAAAACCATATATAATAGTTAGGTTAATTTTAGGTTAGACAATGTGACAACCCCAATATGGTCCATAGGTGTTTAATTAGTGGGCTAAGTACAAAGTCGTCGAATGAGCTATGGGTCGAGCCACAAGCAACTCTAAAATAAATTAGGCTACTAACAATAGTCCATACTAGTTATAGGTTCGAGTATTCCAATTGAGGTGTCGATATTTCTTTTCAACCATTTGGTCAATGCCGACTTTAACATCATTGCCAGGGGAGGTCATATGATAGCAATTTGCCTAACAAGATTAACCAACATTGATATATGATTTCAGTGAACTTCAAAGGCAAATAAATTATAAAGAAAATGCAGCATGAAGAAATGGGAAAGCAAAAAATAAACACTAGAAATTCTTGCGCTCCTAGGCATGAAGTTCAACCAGAACGGGGCTACTACCTTGTTTATTTTCCATATGAACAGATTATGGATTCTCTAATCAATTGGATGTTAATTCAAGTGTGTACATCAGTTATCCCTTAATTATCTCATGATTGCCAACAAGTTCTCGCCCAACATCATCTTGTTGGTTCAAGCATATCATTTTTTATGGCAAAAGCAAGAGAGGCAATAGGCATAGGCATAGGCATAGGCATAGGCTTTGGAATACCCGCTTCAAAGGAAAACATGCCACTCATGCAAAGGGAACATAAAGCATGTATCAATCAGCACCAGGTACGGGCAAAAATCATAGCCAGTCCTATATTTCTTGATAACTTCGTTGTCACTTTATTTGCTTGCATAGTTCAATGATTTCTCCATTTTGCATCGTCGTATTCAATTTTGACGGAGTTCCATAATCACCATGCTTTTGTTGTAGCTTTATTATGTGTTGTGTCTCTTTATGGAGCTTTCTTTAAAGATTTGAGATGCTTCTGTATATTTGGTCTCCAAAAAATGGTTAAAGGTACTCAATGATTCCACGTCAAATGTGGTAAATTCGAAATTATCCGAAAGTTGTGCATGCATTCGTCATATCCAAATATTTGAAATATTTTATAGATTTGACATTAATGTGTATATATTTCTTTTTAAGAGTCATTTGTTGATCGTAGACCCTCCAACTTGACCTCAACTCCATTAATCTTATTATTTTTATAGTTAAAAGCATGCGGGTGAATTTTTATATTTCTTTTTCATTCTCCTTATGTGTGCATGAATCGTGTGTCCTGAATGTTAGTGACTTATTCACTTATAACTTAGTAAACAAAAGGTTACTCATAAGATAAACCAGCATTAATATATAATTTCAGTGAATTTCTAATGCAAATAAATCACAAAGAAAATGAGCAAGCAGAAATTGAAACGTATGAAATTAGCACGAGGAATTCTCCTGCTCGAAGGCCCAAAGTTCAACCAAAATGGGCTACTTCTTTATTTGATCTTAATCTGAACACATTAACCCACTTTGCAACGAATTCTCCAATCAATTGAATCTTTATGCAAGTTTTCACATAAGTTATCCCTAATTACCTCATGATTGCCAACAAGTTCTTGCCAGAGACTCGCTAGACATCATCTTGTAGGCTCATGGATATCATTTTCAATGGCAAAAGCAAGAGAAACAATCGTCATATGCTTTGGAACAGCCGCATCATAGGGAAACATGCCACACATGCAAAGGGAATAGAAAGCATACATCCAAAAGCACCAGGAATGGGAAGAAAGGATAGCCTGTCCTATAATTATTCATATCTTCAATGATATGTCATCTTGTCGGTGTATCATTTTCAATGGAAAAGCAAGAGAAGCAGTCGGCATAGGCATTGGAATAACCGCATCACATGGAAACTTGCCACCCATGCAAAGGGTACAGAAAACATGCATCCACTAGCAACACGAACTGACAGATAGCATAGCCAGTCCTATATTTATTGATAACTTCGTTGTCACTATATTTTGCTCAGTTTTATGATGGCTCCCTTTTACAACAATTTATACAATTGTTACAGAGTTTCATAATCACCATGGTTGCATCAATGTTTTGTTAACGGATTGGAAGATGGAATATGCTAGGTTTGGTTTAGGTGGAAAGGATAGATTTAGTTAAAAGGGATTGGTATTAAATATGAGTACGACAACTAATGACAAAATCTACCATTAAATACTAGGGTTATTGCTATCAAAGAAGGTCTGAACTTTGAAAATCCAAATTTTGAAAAATAAAAAACTAATTCAAATCAAGCTGCTGCTTTGTCAACACCATGCAATATCAAATTCGTCAATGATGCACTTTTAAGGGATTGATACCTACTTTCTCACACATTTACTTTATTCTCTTTGTGTATTTATGAATTGTGCGTTGTGCATGTCTATAACTTATTAAGCACAAGGTTATTCATAAGATTAACAAATATTAATATACGATTTCGGTGAAGTTCTAAGGCAAATAAATCACAAAAAGTGCAGAGAGCAGAAATTTGAAAGCGAGAAATCGGCTCGAGGAGTTCTTATGTTCCTATGCCCAAGGTCATCCAAAATGGGTTACTTTGTTAATTGATCTCAATTTGAAAAGATAAAACCACTTTGCAATGATTTCTCAATTCAATCAACCAAATGTATATACAAGTTTGTACATCAATTATACCCTAATTGCCTCATGAAAGCAAACAAGATCTCACCCAATATTATCCTTGTTGGTTTCCGGTTTGTATTTTCAAGGGCAAAAGCAAGAGAACAAACTGGCATAGGCTTGGAAATAGTCATATCACAAGGATGTATGCCACCCAAGCAATGGGAACTTAAAGCATGCCTTCAGCTGCTCCACACAACGGTAGAAAGCATAGCGCCTAAATTTATAGATATCTTCATTGTCATTTTATTTGCTTTCCCAATTGAGCGATTGCTCCATTTCGCACCAATCTATACAATTTTGATAGAGTTTCATAATTGCAATGGTTGCATCACATTAAAATTGTGATTGACGATCTTTCATGTTCACATGTTTCCTTAAGTAGGTAAAAGTTTCATAAACTTATCACCTTTGCTTGTATGGTTAGAATAATCAAAACATGAAGGCGTTGGAATCGGTGCCTAATGGGGAAGCGTGCCAACCATGCAACTGCACCAGGCAGTGGCAGAAAGCGTAGCAAGTCCTATATTTATAATATATTCTTGTCACTTTTTTTGATTGCCCAATTATGTAATTGCTCCATTTCGCATAAATCTATACAAGTTTTGCTGAGTTTCATAATCACTATGGTAGCATAGCATGGCATAAGAACTTATGCTATAAAACCTGATGTTACCCAGGGAAATGATACCCAATTTTAGGATGCTTCAATATATTTGTTCTCTGAGAACAGTTAAAGATACTCAGTTATTCCATATCAAATGTGGCAAATTTGAAATTATCTTAAAGATGTGCACGCATGCGTGATATATAAAGCTTAGAAATCTTTTATGGAATTGATAATACATGTGTGTATCTTCTATTTTAGAGTCATTTATTGACCAAAGACCCTCCATTTTGATCTCAACTCAATCAATTTAAGTATGTTAATAGTTGAATAGCATGCACACAATTGTTTATATTTCTCTTTCATTCTCTTCGTGTGTGAATGAATCGTGCATGTGTTTCAATGACTTATTTACTAATTTAGTAAACAAAAGGTTGCTAATAAGATAAATCAGCATTAATATTATGAGAACTTCTAAATAAGATGAATAATAAAGAAAAAGCAGCAATTAGAAATTTGAATACAAGAAATCAGCACGAGGAATTCTTCTGCTTCTAGGCCTAAAGTCTTTTATTTTCTAGTATCTTCATTGTCACTTTATGATTGCTCACTTTTACAACAATCTATACAATTGTTACTAAGTTTCATAGTCACCATTGTCAGAATATGGCAGTTCAATATTCTCTCTGTGTATACTATTGTGATTGACGATATTTCTTGTTCACGCGTTTCTGGAAGTAGATCATGAACTTATCATTGTTGCTTGTATGGTTAGACTAATCAATTCATGACATTGTTTTTAATTTATAGATTTTAGGGAGAGCTCTTGCAGATTATGGATTCTTTGTTAAAAAGACCGAACGAGCTTGGATTAAGAACTGATGCAATGAAATCTGATGTTCCCCACAGAAGTGATACCCAATTTTAGCTCAAGATACTTGTATATGTTATATCTGTTTTTTGGGCCATTCTTTAATAATTTTAGACACTTCTTTATATTCGTTCTTCTAGAAATGTAGGATACTCGGTGATTTCGTATCCATTGCGGCAATTTGATATTATCTGAAGGATGTGTACGGATGCGTCATATCCAAAGATATGAAAAATTTTACTGAATTGACAATTGTGTGTGTGTGTACATATACATACATTTCTATTTTAAAAATCATTTATTGACAATGGACCCTCCATCTTGAACCCCACTCAATTGATCTTATTATTTTTATAGTTGAAAAGCATGCGGACAATTTTTTGAAGTTTTTTCTCATTCTCCTTGTGTGTGTCATGAGTCATTCATGTCAGTGACTTATTTACTAATATAGTAATCAAAAATTTACTCATAAGATAAACCAGCATTAGTATTGAGTGAACTTTTAAGGAAAATAAGTCACAAAGAAAATGCAACAAGAAAAAATTTGGAAAGCAAGAAATCAGCACAAGGAATTCTTCTCGTCCTTGAAGTTCAACTAGAATGGGCTAGTTCTTTGTTTGGGCTCCATGTGAACATATTAATCCACTTTGAAGTGGATTTTCCAATCAATTGAATGTTTATACAAGTTTGTATATGAGGTATCATCTATTTACCTCATGAATGCCAAAAGGTTCTCGCCAATGACATCCTTGTTGGTTCAAAATTTATATTTTCAAGGGAAAAAGCAACAGAAGCAATTAGCATAGTCTTTGGA
>CAIGRP010060025.1:0-38207 GCA_903798385.1 Fraxinus cuspidata | reverse complement strand
AGATAGTAATTAGCCTCTTGTTCTTGATAAATTTGATGAAACTATGGTGTATGAGGAGGCAAGAGAGAGTCCCCTATATGTGTAGCCCTCGTTCTCTATTTATAAGAGTCAGAAAATAAGTCAAAATCGCGTCCAATTTGGTTTTCAAAAGAATTTGAATTGCAAAAGGAAACTAAAGATTCGTATGTGAAAAAGGTCCGTGCTCGCGCACCTGTATACCTCTTGCGCGTGCACCATAGAACCAAATGGCTCTCGGGTTGGGGAAAATAAGGTCGCTACGCCCGCGCCATGAATTGCCCCATGCGCGGGTAGGTTTGTCTGAGAATAGCTTCCGGTATTTTGGCAATAACTTTTTCTACAGGTATCCGATTGAGTTGATTCAAAATGCGTTGGAAAGCTAATTTAAAGAGCTACAATTATTTTTGAAATACGATATTTCCCATTCAAATGTTTGCTTCCGAAAAATGGGTCTCAAGTTGAGACTGAAAATCTATAACATAATTTCTTCGGCTGGAAATTGATTTGAGAAAATATTTCCACTAAATTTTACTCATTTGACCTTCAATTACATCAAATTGATCATAAGGCCCTGTTTGATACCAACATTTTTCCATGAAATTGGAAATTAAATTCCATCTTTTTAAAAAAATGCATGTTTGATTGGCAACATTTTCTAGGCTAATCATTTTCTTGGTTTCCAGCCACACGCCTTCTTTCCATGTTTTTGGTGAAAACCAATTCTCACCTTTTTGGTGAGAATTTGGTTTCTAGTCAGCATTTTTAATTGTAAAAAAAACCGTTGACCTTCAAATTTCATAATCAATTGTAATTTTTTTCACTTTAATGGACAATTTTCACGTAAAACGAAGCCAAACGAACATTAAATTTTGATGAAAAATGATTTTTTTAGGAATTTTTTTTTGTTTTTTACTTTTTGGCAATGGATACAAATTTTATAATCAATTGTGGAAAAAATTATCACTTTAAAGGACAGTTTTCATGTAAAACAAAGTCAAACGAATACAAAAAGTTCTAAAATTTTAAAATTTTCTAGGTGGAAAATTATATTTTTAATTTTTTTTTTTTGCAATTGGAACAAATACTAGACCCAATGGTAGAAAAAAATTATCATTTTAATGGACAATTTTCATGAAAAATAAAGCCAAACGGACACCAAACTTTCAACATTTTCTAGGTGGAAAATTATACAAATCAAACACACTTAATTAACAATTCCCCGAAAAATAAGTTCTAGGCAATTGTTTTATCTGGAATTCATTTTTTTCCTCCCATTTTCCACCCTTACAATCAAACACACTCTATATGATCGTCAATCATCATTTTGTGGTCCAAATCATCTATTGGATGTTTACACTTTGGTCCCCAAACTTTTAATTTCCTTCGTTTTTCGCACGTTTTTCATTCATTTATTCCAAATTCATCAATTTGCATTTAGTTCAACCTAGCAAACATAATTAACACCAAATTAAGCTATAATTCATCCAAATCACTAACAAATAATATGATTCAATGACCTAAATAAGTATACAAAATACACTTATCAAGTTTGATAAAAGTTGATAAAAGTTGTGATTGAAAAATAGTGAATCCCATTAAATATATGGTCAAACCGTGATTAAAAATATGATTTTTAGCTTAAGCTAAATTTGTAAATATATTACAAAAGTTCAGTAACTTGATTAAGGCGTGGGAAATGACGAGTAACAGCCATCGTAATGCATGAGAATTGACCTTTTTTGTTTATTCATTTATATTGTGCCGTCTCTTGGTCATACGTCAGTTCCTCGCGTGGTCTGGTTATTGCTTAAATTAAATTTTTATGTTAAATACACAACTTGGGAAGAAGAACGCCACAAACAAGTTTCTATCACACGATATTCTGATATTATAAATACAATTTCTTGCAAGCTTTGTAGATTCAAGTACCAATAGGTGTGGACACACCCCCTTTTTTCTGAAGAGAGGATGACGAGTTAGAAGGTCTGCTAATTCTTTAATTCAATTACATCTTTATCGAAATAGTATACTAATTAACTCAAGTAATAGTTTTCTTAAGAGTATACCTCGGCCCAAGCTTTAATCAAAGTCAACATATAATTGGCGGTTTTGACAATAATAATACAAACATTATTGAATCATTGATACATTGTTCTAAAAAGCACGCCTAGGCGAAAATTGTGATGAAAACGCTTCGCTTTGAGCCTAAGCAGGAATTAAGCGGTCAACGATAATGTTGACTGCTTAATGCTCGCTTAGGCGCGCCTCCGTCTCATGCCCAAATTTGAAGGGGGCCAAATTTTTTTTAAATAAAACCCACGGAAGAAGAAAGTATTGAATTGAAGTCCGATAAAGAGTTAGATTAAATAAGCTTTAAGCTACAAGTTATCTAAGTTATGTAATTATAATTTTGAAACTTATCCTTATGTAGAAATTATTAAGTAAATACAATATTTTATAATTTTAGATATTTGATTGTATTATTTAATTTATTTAAATTATTGAATTTTTTTACAGTGATTAAAAATTTAAAATAAAAAACGTTTTTTTACGAGCTTGTAAAACTCGAAACTTAACCTCCACGTCTAACCACACTTTACGCTTTTTAGAACACTGCATTGATATCAAGACGTGAGAAAATAACTCAAAATGAAGTAAAAAAGTAACTTACATTTAAATAAATAATTATACTCTTCAAATAAAATTTTGAAATAAGGCTTCATTTTTTTTTTTTTGGTTACTTTGTCCATAGTTACAAAATTTCCTAATAAAGAATTAGGTGAGATGAGAAAAAAAAGGAAAAAAAAGAAAAAGGCAGATGGCACCAAACAACACGGGGTCTGGGAATGAAAACAAGGGGCCAAGAACAGCTACCTACCCGCCGTTTTAGGTGTCGCTCTTGGTTTTCATTTTTCCACTTTCTCTAACAAAAAGGTTGCTCCACCCTATACAACCGCCTTATGCGGTGGGCCATTTTATGAATGACCCCACTCACCCACCAAATGTTAGTACGTGGTTTTCGTGAAATCCAAGGATTATTTATATTTATACCCCTTGGCTTAACATTAATTACAAGTATTACCTTCCTAAAGTCCCAAGGAGGAGAAAATAGCAGCGGAGGTCTCCAATCTTCGATGCCTTTGTACTTCTGTTAACAATCTTTTAAATGGATTCTTTTATGTGACCAACCCTTTTTTTTGTTGGAATGAGTTTTGAAATAGTGAATTTTTGAAGAATGTAGGGTTAAAAAATAGACTTTTTTTTTAATTTATGTACAAAATATTTTTTTATGAGAATGTGTAGTTGAAAATGAATATGAAAAAAAAAGAAATTTTTAGATAGTGAGGATTAAACATGGACTAAATAAAACACAAGAATGAAAAAAGGAAAAAAATAAAAAAAACTCTATGCCCCTGTTTGGTGGAGAATAAAATAAATTTTTTAGTAAATTTTGATAAAAATTCATGAAACGTATCGTTGAAAAGTTGCGGTACCAATTAAATATATGTTTAAATTAAATTTTTATCTTTTACTTAAATTAAAATTCAGATTCTAATAATTACCAGACATGACATATATGTATTGGAGGACATGTGCTCTCAACATGGGTCATGGTTGCAATTGTACATGCAAATTTGAAGAGGTTCATGAGATCCTACTGAACCCGCACACTTGCCCCATGACAAAGCCTTTGAGGCTTTGCTTTTACGAGAAATTTCTTGTGATCAAGGAAGTAGCCAAAAGATCCAAAGTTTTGGATCCTTGTGTTCTACTCTCAAAATCCTAAAGTAAGATCTTTAATGTGCGAGTGCTCAGATTTGCAATATGCAAGTCTTTTTTATTAAGAAAATGAATAAGAAATTCACACATAATTTAAAATTCACTTAAGTGCTATAAAAAAAGGTGAATGTAAATACCATATTTTGAAGGTTTAGGTTCAAAGTGCTACATGCATCAAGAATTGGAGACCTTCGTTGCTATTTCCCTGCAGCTGAGGGTGCTTAATGTAAGAGAACGTATTTAGAAGGACAAAATAGTCAAAAACACAAAACCTGCCCTAAAGAGTAGTTACGTGGAGGAGGGGTCGAGATTAAGCGATAAAATCGATGGTAACATTTTAGCCCCACACACTATATTAAAACCCTAACCCCATTCATCGCTTCCTTACCAAACTCTGCTTCTGTCTCTCCATTTCTCTCGACACACACTATTTTTCTTCTTCAATTTCTTGCGCTTTGACCATGTCTTGTTACAAGGGAAAGTACGCCGGTATTGTTTTTCACCTATTTATTTTGTCTTGGATTTTTCTAATTAGTGAAATTTGATATTGTGTTTTTCTGAAATGATGGTATCTTACATCAGATCCGGGTCTGACCTGATATTTCCTTTTGCTTGTTATTTTGATATATAGAATTTTTATTTGGTTTTATTTATGGACTTTTGGGACATTATTCCTTAAATTTTTGTCAAAAAGATTGAATTTTGAGCGTGTTGGTAAGAGATTTTATATTTTTCTGATCTGTTCAAGGACAGTTTTCGGCATAATAATTGTCACTGATTTTTACTCATATGAATTCACTGCTGCAGAAGCATTAGTTATATGGTCGATAGGATCTATTGGATCTTGGTTCATTTGTTTAGTTTTTCACTTGTGTTTTAATACTTCCTAAAACTTACTGTATATCCTGTATTGACTGAGGGCCTGGATCCGTTGTGGCCTCCATTAGTTGTTTACTGGTAAAAATGATTTTATTGATTGAATCTTCAGTTGCATATATTTATGATAGCAATTGTCAAGCATTATGGTTTAAGTAATTGTAACTCTTTTCTCCGGGAGAATGCTTTTCACAGTAAAAGAGAGGGAAAAAAATTGATTGCTTACCATTTTTGGGTATGATTGATGAAAGATAATTTTTTTACATTCCCTGGGAGTTATGGATTTTGTTACATAAAATTTAAATTTGAGGAAGAGGTTATGGATTTTGTTGTGTGTGCATGCAAGATCTAGTTATATTAGGATTTA
The DNA here is from genome assembly GCA_903798385.1 of Fraxinus cuspidata. NCBI lineage: Eukaryota > Viridiplantae > Streptophyta > Magnoliopsida > Lamiales > Oleaceae > Fraxinus > Fraxinus cuspidata. Next base: position 33,166 of record CAIGRP010060025.1, on the reverse strand, counting down.
TCTATCCAGGAAGAAAACAGTAATACAATACTACGGTTTTCTAGATGTGCTTGAAGTAGATCAAGCATGGCCTGTCTTTACAAATCTGGATGCAATTTTGCATTTTCTCTGCATTATAATTACTTTTTATGTTCTGGTGCTAATTGCACATATAAATTTTGGTAGATGATGTGTACTTTTTGTTTGGTTTTGCGTTTTTCCCCCTCATCACTAAGTAATGAGTTATCCTCATTTTCATAGATGAGCTCATTGCCAATGCTGCTTACATTGGTACTCCTGGAAAGGGTATCCTTGCTGCTGATGAGTCGACTGGCACCATTGGCAAGCGTCTAGCTAGCATCAATGTTGAGAATGTTGAGACAAACAGGAGGGCTCTTCGTGAGCTTCTTTTCACCACTCCCGGTGCTCTTCAATACCTGAGTGGTGTTATCCTCTTTGAGGAAACACTCTATCAGAAGACTGCTGCAGGTATATGTGCAAAGTCTTGTGTTGCATAAATGTGTCCTAATATTCATATAAAACAGCAATTATTAAGTAAATAAGTGATAACGTTTGAAGAAGCTAATTTTACTTTGTTATTTTGAGTTTTCAGGAAAGCCCTTTGTTGATGTCATGAAAGAAGGTGGAGTCCTCCCTGGAATTAAGGTTGACAAGGGTACAGTGGAGCTAGCAGGTACCAATGGTGAGACCACCACCCAAGGTCTTGATGGCCTTGCTCAACGCTGCCAGCAGTACTATGCAGCTGGTGCCAGGTTCGCTAAATGGAGGGCTGTTCTCAAGATTGGCCCCAATGAACCATCACAACTTGCAATCAATGAAAATGCCAATGGCCTAGCCCGTTATGCCATCATCTGCCAGGAGAACGGTCTTGTACCTATTGTTGAGCCTGAGATCCTTGTTGATGGTCCCCATGACATCAACAAGTGTGCAGAGGTGACTGAACGTGTTCTTGCTGCTTGCTACAAGGCACTCAATGACCATCACGTCCTCCTTGAGGGAACTTTGTTGAAGCCTAATATGGTTACCCCCGGATCTGATGCAGCCAAGGTTGCACCAGAAGTCATCGCGGAGTACACAGTTCGTGCCCTGCAACGCACAATGCCTGCTGCAGTTCCTGCTGTGGTGTTTTTGTCTGGTGGGCAGAGCGAAGAGGAGGCAACACGCAATCTTGACGCGATGAACAAACTTAAGACCAAGAAGCCATGGTCCCTTTCTTTCTCATTTGGGCGTGCCCTGCAGCAGAGCACCCTCAAGGCTTGGGCTGGAAAGGACGAAAACATTGGGAAGGCTCAGGCTGCATTCCTTACAAGGTGCAAGGCCAATTCCGAAGCAACCCTTGGAACTTACCAGGGTGGTGCATTGAGTGAGGGTGCCTCCGAGAGCCTTCATGTCAAGGACTACAAGTACTAGGCCAAAGTTCAGCATCCCTCAATTTTTATGCTTGATGGTGGAGAGTAATCTGCAATATGTAGTTTTAGTTTTTCTTTTCTTAATTTTCTACTTCCTTTTCTATGTTTTCTGACTGGTTTTGAAGTTATAATAAGCTTGAGGAATGTCAGCATTGTGAGAATTGAGTGTTTTTTATTTATTTTTGGTTATTAATTAAGAGGCTGCTTTTGCATTTGTTGCTGTTAACTTTAAATCATAGCATCTAAGTTGTTAAGCGGAATATCTTTTAGTAGTAATTAAATTAGATCTAGTTCTGAATCTTCTATTGTTCTTGCTTGCGAACCTGTACTATTCTTGAATCTGAGCATACTTGAATTATTTGTTCTTCTAACCTTCAAGTCTTATTACTTATTAGCCCCCTGTATGATTCCTACCATTTTTAAAATATATTTTTCTCTTTTATTTTTAAATACACATTTTCAATAAAATAATATTACATGTAAATTTAATTTTTTTTAAAATTTTTTAAACAATACATTTTCCACTAAAATATTATTTTACAATGCATTTAAGCAAAAATGGGGTCCAAACATGCTAATTTGATGTGATCTAAAGAATTCACTACATAGAATAGATAAGAAGGTAAAAACTCAAAAACTAGGAGGAATTTGCGGGAGGAGGACTAGAAATACTCTCTCTCTTATTTTTATTTATTTTTTCGTGTTAGGTCTAGGTTTGCCTTTTGATTTATTTGCATGTGTAGTCTGTGAACTTTCCATCAATTTTACGATTAAGTCTCAAGTCTTTTAAGGAGCTGTCGAAGGTCACGAAGTAAATAATAAAAGCTTAGATAATTTAGTATTGCGTAGTGTATATCGGATTATCAGATCAAATTATTAATTCAGCTTATCCCATTTGGTAATCCCAGTGAGTAGAGCTCCCGAATCAATCAAAAATTACTTCCCATGTCTTATTGTCCCTTATGTTCCATCTCATCTTTCGATAGATAGGTTGTTGAATGACATAATCATTTAACTACATCCGTCACTCTTAGATTTTTTTTTCTTTTTCTAAAGATAAAAGGGATTGAACTCTTGAATCATATCAAGTCCTTTGGTCCCCATTTTTTTTTTTTAAAAATTCATTTATCTTTAAATTTCTTTTCAACCATATATTTTATGGGATTAATAACTTTTGAACCACACATTTTATCAACTTTTATCAATATCTACCAAGCACTTGTTTGGTATTCATTTTCTAAAACTCATTTTCCCCCCAAATTTATTTTATCTACGTATTTCATGGGATTCATAACTTTTTTCAACTTATCAATCATATATTTTATCGACTTTTATCAAAATCTACTAAAAAATCTAACTTTTATTTAAATAAATAGGGCTAAGTATCTAATTTTTAGTTAAACCAAACATGAACTAAATAATAAGAACATATATTATTGTGCAATCACTGAACCTACTCGTGTCTAATGTCTAATGTCCGATATTAGAATTATATTAAAATAACTGTTATACCCTTATAATTATCTTTAATCTTTATGTTCCCATTTTCTTTAGTGGATTATGTGAATCAATCACATACGATTTAATCAACGAGCTCATATTTAAATAATTTAAAAGAGAAACTTAAGAGAGCTTCTTTGACACCATTTTGCAGGGTGACAATTTTCTAACACGAAAAAATGCCACCACTTCACTCACTTTTGATTTCCAACCTACCAAGGTATCAATCATATCAACTTATCTTCGTAAAGAAAAAAAAAGAGGTACTTCAACCATCAATTTCACATCTTGCAAATTCAGGAGACCCAAAGTTGTATTGAACGTCCATAATATATGAGTATTCTTTGATTCTTTGACTTTTATAATTTTGCTTGGTTTAATAAATGGACTCAACCAATGATTCTTGATGATTTCTGCTTCTGCCTTGTGTCCATCCATGGAGTGGCAGAAGAAAATGAATTTGTGCCAATTATATATTGTTTTTGTTATATTAGAATTAGAGTTACAATTGTGAAATTATTGTAGTGTACTTATGAAACATTTTCTTTATTTAATGTGTACTTATAATGTGGTGGGTCCCAAAAAAATATATTTCACGCAATTTAATATTACGGGAAACTCTTTTGACAAACAATAGCTTATGCAAACTTACACATGAAACTATAAAATTCGTGCCAGCCAGTTGGTGGTAATATATTTATCATTTTTTTCCCTTTTGTCTACTATTTATCACCCAAATGTTTATTAAGATAGTGAATTTAGTGTTTGTCTAATGAATAAAAATGTATTCTAATTTTATTGGATAATGTTGCAGTGACTTGAGTGCAACACAGATCAATGATGAATAAATGTGACGATGAATGTAACATTATTCTTTGTCGTGCCACATTTGTGATTTGACCTTTCAACTTTTTGCATGTGCATTCCACGAGCTTTCATCAGTTAGGCGATTAAGTATTAGATATTAGAGATATTTTTTTGATATTTTTTAGTTAGTTTCAGTTAGTTTCAGCTAGCAATTAGTTATGCCAACTGGTATTATGCTTTCTTTTCTTTTCCCGCCTATTTTGATTCTCATCCATTTTTTGTCTATTTATACTTTGTACTCGAAGACATTTAATTCCAAGCTTTCAGAGGCTCTTCTCTGCAATTCAATCTTTTAGTTTCAATAAGGTATCAGAGCATAAACCTTCCAGCTCTTAAATTCATATTCTTCATACGGTTTTCTTTCGTTCTACTGTGATGGAACCAACGCTTAATCAAGCGGATACAGATGTGAATTCATTCATGAGCAAATCAGCCATTGATGAACCGTCTAGTCCTTTCTTTCTTCATCATTCAGACAGTCCTGGATTGGTATTGGTCTCTCAGTTACTTACGGGAGAAAATTATGCGTCGTGGAGTCGTGCGATGACAATCGCACTTTCGGTGAAGAATAAAATCTCATTCATTGATGGATCAATGGAGAAACCAGATGAACCAAATCCTGATCTGATCAATTCATGGATTAGGAATAACAACATATTTATATCATGGATACTCAATTCAGTTTCGAAGGAGATTTCAGCTAGTATTATCTATGCTTCTACAGCTCACGAGATCTGGAATGATCTCAAAGAAAGGTTTCAACAAAGTAATGGACCACGGATTTTTCAGCTAAGGAAAGAATTGATGAACTTAGCTCAAGATCAAAACACTGTTAGTGTGTATTTTACGAAGTTGAAGACTATTTGGGAAGAGCTGATTAATTTCAGGCCTAATTGCACTTGTGGTAAGTGCACATGTGGTGGAGTTAATGAGATAAACAAATACTATCAGATGGAATACATCATGTCCTTCCTGATGGGGTTGAATGAGTCGTTTTCCCAGGCTAGAGGACAGATCCTGCTTATGGATCATATACCCTCTGTTAACAAAGTTTTTGCACTCATGGTGCAGGAGGAGAATCAGAAAAGGCTGAGCACATAATCATTAGTAAATGATACTAATAATGCTGCAACTTTTGCTATCAGAACTGAAAATGCAAGATCAGTAATAAATCCTTTCAAATTTGAAAATATGAGACCAATGATGAATTCTAATCCTCGCAATGATGGACCTAGAGTTGGTAATTTCACTAACTTTAAGAGGAAGGAGAGACCTTATTGCACTTACTGCAAGTACCATGGACATTCCATTGATAATTGTTATAAGATCCATGGATACCCTCCAGGTTTTAAGCCAAAACCTAGGGAGATTGGTCAAAATTACTTTGCCAACAGCTGTGTTAATCAGTTGAGCACCAACAGCACTAATCAGAACCTTGATTATCAACCTAGGATGGGAGATTTCATGCAGAATTTGAGTTCAAACCAATACCAACAACCGATGAGCATGTTGTCAAGTTATTTGGCATCAAGCTCAAATGCTAATTCCACTGATTTAGATAAACAGAATACTTCAAACATTTCAGGTATTTGTCATTCCATATCAGTTTCTCCTATTATTGCCATTAAAGAGTTTTGGATAGTGGACTCAGGGGCTACTAAACATGTTTGCTGTAATGCTGAGGCCTTTTTAACAATGAGATCAGTTGAAAATGCAAGCATTACTCTGCCAAATCACACAAGAATTATGGTCAACTGTTGTGGTGAAATCGGGCTAAGTCCTAACTTGGTGCTACATGATGTTTTATATGTGCCACAGTTCAAATTCAATTTACTGTCAGTCAGTGCATTAACTTTTGATTTCAACTCACATTAAACTTCTCTCAGGACCAGTTTCACATTCAGGAGACTACCACCAAGAGGATGATTGGCAAGGGTAACAAAGTTCAAGGACTTTATGTGCTGGATATCAAAAGTTTTAATTCTTTTCCAAATAACTTTGTTGGCAATGTATCTGCTCGTGTGTGGGATAACAGACTGGGACATGTGTCTTTTAAAAGATTAGATGCCTTAAAGGATCAATTGTCTTGTGATATTTCCAAGTTGAATAGACAACTTCCTTGTTATATTTGTCCCATAGCTAAGCAAAGAAGATTATCCTTTGAGTCACATAATAATCTCTCCAACAAACCCTTTGATCTGTTGCATTGTGACATATGGGGGCCATATCATACAGCATCACACACGGGGCATAAATATTTCCTAACATTGGTTGATGACTATTCCAGATTTACATGGGTATACTTACTGCATCAAAAATCTGATGCTGCAGGTGCCATAACTCGTTTCTTTAACATGGTTAAGACACAATTTAGTGCCAACATCAAGGTCTTCAGATCAGATAATGCCCATGAATTATCCTGTGTAGAATTGTTTAATGATCGAGGAGTTGTACATCAGCACAGTTGTGTTGAAAGGCCACAACAAAATTCTGTTGTTGAAAGGAAACATCAACACCTATTGAACGTAGCTCGTGCTTTATTCTTTCAATCCAGAATTCCTATCCATTTCTCGTTAGAATGTATATTAACAGCAGCATATCTCATCAATAGGACTCCATCTCCTATTTTAAATCATAAAACACACTATGAAGTTTTACATGGAAAGCCTACTGATTACTCCAATCTTCGAGTTTTTGGGTGTTTAGGATTTGCATCCACACTTGTTGCACATAGGAATAAATTCCAACCTCGAGCCAAGCCATGTGTATTCTTAGGCTATCCATCAGGAATCAAGGGGTTCAAATTACTTGATATTATCTCAAGAAAAATTCTCATTTCTAGAGATGTGGTTTTCCATGAAGAAATATTCGCTTTTCACACCATTGTGGAATCTGATCAAGTCTTAGACCCCTTTCCTGACCTTGTGTTACCTTCTGCTACTTTATCTCCACCTATTGATCTTTCTATTCAACATGTTCACACTTGTCTTGAACCATCTGTACAAGAAATGTTTCACAATCTTGCTCCAGACTCTGTCACTAACACACAAGATTCTTCTTTACTTAATCAACTACGCTCTATTATATCGTTAAATCCTACCATTCGAAAGTCCACAAGATCCTCCAGGCCTCCCAAATACCTTCATGAATATCACTATAATCTGTTATCTCACACTGATCAATCAATTCCATTAACTCCATATCATATTGGCAATTTCGTCTCATATCAAAGTTTCTCCAATCCCCACAGACATTTTGCACTATCCATATCATCTCAGATTGAACCTCAATTTTTCCATCAAGCTGTCAAAGATCCTAAGTGGTGTGAGGCCATGAAACTTGAATTAATGGCTATGGAAGATAATCACACCTGGTCTATTATTCAACTACCTACTGGAAAGCAATCTATAGGTTGCAGGTGGATCTATAAAAATAAATTTAATTCAGATGGTTCACTCGAAAGGCATAAGGCACACCTTGTTGCAAAAGGGTATACCCAACAAGAAGAATTGGACTACTTTGAAACTTTCTCTCCCGTGGCCAAGACGGTTACTGTCAAGCTACTTCTTACTCTTGCAGCACATTTTAACTGGCACCTGATCCAATTGGATGTGAATAATGCCTTCTTAAATGGTGATTTATTTGAAGAAGTTTACATGGATCTCCCACTTGGTTATGATTTGTTCAGATCATCCAAACAGAAGGAGAGGTTAGTGTTTCGATTGCACAAATCTATATACGTATTAAAGCAGGCCTTAAGGCAATGGAATTCTAAATTCACTTGTGCTCTCATCAAACATGGTTTTACACAATCAAAGGCTGACTATTCTCTCTTCACCAAAGGTTCTGGAAATAATTTTGTGGCTCTACTAGTCTATGTGGATGACATTGTGATAACATGGCCAAACATTCAGATGATTAAATTTTTAAAGACTTTTTTGCATTCCCAGTTCAAACTCAAGGATTTGGGATGTCTCAAATACTTCTTAGGAATTGAAATTGCTCGCTCTTCATTAGGGATTGTTATATCTCAAAGACAGTACACTATGCAACTGCTTGAACAGGCTGGATACCTAGACTGTAAACCAGTCAAAACCCCTATGGATGCTAAGGTACCTCTCAGCCGACATGAAGGAGACTTGCTACCAGATGCTTCTCATTACAGGAAATTGATTGGCAAACTCATATACTTAACATTGTCACGCCCTGACATAACTTTTGCAGTCCATAAATTGAGTCGGTACATGTCTCAACCACGAATGACATATCTGAAGGCTGTACATCACCTGCTACGATATTTGAAGGGTCATCCTGGACAGGGTCTTTTGTTCTCCTCACAAGCACACTCAAGTTCAGACATTAATATTAGGGGATTCTCAGATGCTGATTGGGGTTCTTGTATTGATACACGAAGATCCACTACAGGTTTTTGCATATTTGTTGGTAGCTCAATGGTCTCATGGAAATCCAAGAAGCAGTCAACTATATCTCGATCGTCTGCGGAAGCAGAATACAGGGCTCTTGCTTCGGTTGTAAGTGAGGTTTTATGGATCAAACAACTGTTGAATGATTTTCAAACAACTCTGTCCTTTCCAGCCACACTCCACTGTGATAATCAAGCTGCCATTCAGATTGCCTCCAACCCAGTGTTTCACGAACGAACTAAACATATAGAAATTGATTGCCATTTCATACGTGACAAAATCAATGCTGGAATCATTAAACTTCTACCTGTCCGTTCGACACATCAGCTCACAGATCTTTTCACCAAACCATTACCAGCTTCAACGATCAGCCATTTGCTGTCCAAGATGTGTGTAAAAGATCTTTACGGCACATCTTGAGGGGGAGTATTAGATATTAGAGATATTTTTTTGATATTTTTTAGTTAGTTTCAGTTAGTTTCAACTGGCAATTAGTTATGCCAGCTGGTATTATGCTTTCTTTTCTTTTCCCGCCTATTTTGATTCTCATCCATTTTTTGTCTATTTATACTTTGTACTTGAAGACATTTAATTCCAAGTTTCAGAGGCTCTTCTCTACAATTCAATCTTTTAGTTTCAATATTAAGCACATTAAGAAATCCTTTCTTTCTCGTTTATTCCACTAAAAATGCAAAATATCACACTCTTGAATGATATACAATTTTAGAAGTCTATATCAAATCCTTTGACCCATCGATCAATTGTCTTACCCCGAATGAATATTTAGTAATCAGAGACTATCTAAAATGACCGTTTTTACCTTTCTTATCATTCTAACTTTGTAAGCTACATTTCTCCAACGACTCTCTGTTATACAATCACATATATAATTTAACAATTCAATTGTCGTATACTAATTATTCTTCAAAAAGTGCCGAAGATGATTCTTCAACCCATTTTCAGGATGACATGTTTCTAACGTGAATATATTTTCACTAATTCGCTTCTTCCTATCTCCCAACATATCGAAGTATTGATCATATTAGTTAATATCATTCTTTGGCACATCAAAGAGCTTTTAGCTCATGAATAAGGTCCATTATCTAGTTCAAGATTAAGGTAATCCATAAGGCAATCAAGCAGAATTTTAATTTGCACAATCATGCTAATGAATTAAATTCTCTCATCGTAGTTAAGTCGAACGCATTCCAGGTGCACTAGTTTCACATTTCAGACACTTCTATAATTAATACAAGTTGTTCACCCAAATTGATAGAATAGTCAACGACCCGACCTTATCAAAAAACAAAGTTGTCGAGGCCGTGTATTCTTTTGTAAAAATGAGTGTTTTTCCATTAGTATGGTGTTTGTTGATATATTGGCTGTGTTGGATGTTACAAATTATAACATATTGAGACACCAATAGCACAGAGAGTGGCTACAGTGCTCCAACGAAAAAATAAAAAATCTGTTCTCTTTCTATTACCTTTACCGACACGGAAAACCATAGGTAAAGTTCTAACGACGAGTACTGGCTTTGAACTACGAGGTTTAACCCTCGGGTAAAAAGGTAATATAACAGTTACTTTCATATTATCTGTTGGGATAGCTTGCATCCTTCATTGACAGAACCAAATTGTTGGTTAATTAGACATTGATGTAACGTTGTACCCAAAAGATTTAACAGCAACCATACTTTCTTACAACGCGGATCAACCTAAACGCTGCTACAGTAACTTTTAAGATTTACCGACGAATTTTATTCATTAATAAAAGGTAATTATATTTATTTTACAGTATTATATATTTGTTTCATTATATTGTAATTGTAATGAAGATTTTCAAAACCTTTGCTAATTATTGCGTTTATGTTCTACTCTTTTTTGTCGCATTCTTATTCTTAATCTTTATAAATTAACACACCTTTCCGACGGTTTCCGTTCAAATATTATTTTAGCGTGCTTTGAAATGAGAACCGAATATTTTTAACCGAATATTTTTTCAAACTTTTGTAGCTCGTTTAAAAAATTGAAGGGCAAATAAATCCTTTTTGTCCTTCTAACGAATATTTAGACGGAAAATGTGACTAGACAAAATATTCTAGTTAATAATGCAAGATTGATGATAAGAGTGCGACAAAATAAAGTTGACAAGGAACAAAGATTGAACATCTTTATTACAATTGAAGTGTAGTACAACAAACAAAAATTGTGATGTATATATAATTAACCTTAATAAAAGTGAATTTAGTGTAGTGTGGCTTCATATTTTACTTCACATCGTACAATAAAAAAAATATTCCACTAGTATAAAATTAATTGAAATTTGTAAAACCTTTACAGCATAAGTCTCACTGCTAAAAAAAGTTCATCATTAAGATTAACATATAATGTCCTTATATTGATAAAAAAATAATTATTAAACATTATTCCCAAGTGGGTATACACTAAGTGGGATTTGAACTAAGTGGTGGCTAGCGGAAGTAAGGGACGAATATGTTTGATATGACGGCTAAGTTAGATTAACCAAGAGAGTTATTAGATATAAAATTTCTCAGATATTTTATACAAACATTTTTTTAATAATTGTACCATCTTTTAATTGCAATTTATAACATTTACTCACTATTATTTTCATATACTTAACTTTATTTCATTGCATTTTTATTATCAAATTTATACAAGTTGTCCCTGATGACGTTTTATGTCCAAAATTTCGTTAAGATAGTGTATAAATTATTTACCTTTAGTATTTTCAAATAAGCCAAAAAAGAAGAAGAAGAAGAAGAAGAAGAAGAAAATATACAAATTTAAGACTAAAAGCTCGCTAAAAATATTTTTGAACAATAGCCGTGATTAAGGACAAGATTTTCCGGTCAATGAAATGTTAAAGATAAGAACGTGATGGAAAAAATTAAGGATTTAAATATGGTGATGAATAAAAGTTAAAGGCTTTTAATATACTTAAAATATGATGTATCTATAAAAAAATATCATATGAATATAATTATACTTTATTTATTTAACATACTCGAGCGATATATTTATGTTCAAACATTTGCTACATAAATGCCAAGAGGATGATGTTTTTATTCGAATTGAAAATTTTATCTAACGCGTGCATGGTATTTTCTATTGGATTCTATAATCATGTTGTTTCGTAAATTGATAATTTGACAATTATATTGACATCATAGTTTTTGATAATCGGCACTATATTTTAATTATAATGAATGTCTAAAATTTTGTTCATTTTTACACGTATATCTTCAAATTTTTGTCACATTTTTATCTTTAACTTTCAATTGATTAGTTATCGTATCTCATATAAAAATTTTTTTCCAAATATTATGTTAACATAGGGAAACTATTTTGTCGAAATTTTGTACTTATTATATCTTCAAAAGTTAATGATCTTCATTGTATTTATAGCTTGGTATAATATTTATAATATGGTATAGTAAAAAAAAAATGAGAACAGCCTTCATAATAGCTGAGCTTCTCGTCCCTCTAAATGCAAAAATGCAGGAGTGTAAGTCTTTTCTTAATTTATTTATTTTTTTAGTTTGAGTCTTGAAAAAAAAAATTCAAATTTAAATAATTTACAATTCAATCTTGAAATTGAGTAGAATAGACAGAACCATAAGAGAGTACGAGCATGTTCACCAATAAATCATATTTTATTACAAGTTGAACAAAATGCTCAAGTTTAATTCGTTTTAACTTTTGAGCCGACAAACGTTGAATTAGTTGTACAAGGAACTCAAATCATAAATAAACCCTACTAAATAGGCTAGAAATTGAAGGCATTGACTATAAGTAACATTAATTTAATTATAAGTAACTCTAATTTAATAAAGAAATCACTTGTAAAGCTCGAGGAGAAAGCCCAAAATCTTGAGCCTTGATTCAAAATTCCCTCGTCAACCAAAACCCTTCTTTTTTTGTTACACGCGCAAGAATTGGTCTAATAGGTGAAGTTTATAAGGAAGAAAATGACAAAATCTTTCGCCTTAATCCATCAAAAACAGATAGCAAGAACAACTTTCTCTTCTGTTCATGAAACCTAAACATAGTGTAGATGATTTCTAACTACTTACGAGCATAAGCTCGATATCTACGTGGAGCCAAACATACGCATTTCCTCGACCAAGTTAGTAATGTTGTGTGGTAACTATATATATGTAGTGAGCAAATTTTAGTAGTGTATGCAAGTATTTTTGTTGTATTGTGTGTTTGAGGTGATCGTAACTTTATGAGCTTGGAAATTGCTCGCGTGAGGGAAGTTCTTTTGATGGAGAATGGAACCATTTTTCGTTTCTATTTATTTTATGGACTATGGAAATGTCTCTCAAACTTTCGAAGTAATTAATAGATCTAACTTGATCAGAGGACTTTGTGGGAAGAGGTTAATGGCCAAGTGGCCTTGGATACCTGTATTAAGACTTAACTCGAGACGATATTTTGCTCAATCTTTATTAGATGTTTCTTTGGTGGGTTTGCTTGTCCGGTGAAAATTATTCACTTTTGTTACTTCACATCTGGGATAGTTGGGCGATCCAACGGTGATCGATGGTAGGGAAATGGTATCAACACATTAGATGATTAATACGTTGAACTACATCCTTTAAAAAGGTACGAGTGTATTTATTTATTTAATCAAATTATATCTTCAATAAATATCACATATTTCAATGTATTTTGAATTATTTACTTGTCTCTGCCATTATATTTTTTATATGACACCAACGCGTACACCACAGATGAAATCACATTTAAAATGACGTATTATAATTTACTAACGAGAAATGATGCACTTAGATGTTAAGTTATTAACGCATTGAAAGTCAAGCAGGAGTAACACTCGTCGACATCCATTTCACGTATTTATTTTCTAACATTCCATTGGTTGTTTCAAATGCAATGGATGGGTAAAAATTTCCTCTTTAATCCAAATCAAATCAAGTTATGAATTTCACCATAAATCAAATCAAAAGATTATTAAATCAAATTTCATCATAAATCTGCAAACAGTTGGGAGAGTTTTGCTGCGCGGATTTCACCCAAAAAGGGTATCCAACCCAGAACTCCATCACGTATCTGGCTTACACCCCACATCCTCACACCTCACCATTTCAGCTCCAACTGGTTTGCACTTCAACTTCTCATACTCATCCCCATACGCTGCAACCCTAGAAACTCAACCTCCATAAATGGCTGCTCAAACCTTTAACTTGCATCAGTTTAAAATACATGCATTACACATATATAATTATATACAATTGAATTTACTTAATAAAATGTCACAGTCTAGCAGTAGCACTGCTAACAATACGTCGTCACCAAATTCCGGCCGGCACCCTGTTTATAAGGGAGTTAGGCGTCGGAAAAGCAGTGGAAAATGGGTGTCCGAAATTCGAGAGCCAAGAACGCCCAACAGAATATGGCTTGGCACATTTCCTACTCCTGAAATGGCTGCAGTAGCCTATGATGTGGCTGCACTTGCTCTTAAGGGTTCTGAAGCTGAGCTCAATTTCCCAAATTCAGCTTCTTCTTTACCTGTCCCGGCTTCTAATTCGCCGCGTGACATTCAGGCTGCTGCCGCCAGTGCAGCCGCCGCAGCTGGGGCGGCGGTGGATGCTCTTGCTGGTGGAAATAATGTTGTTGACAGGAGTGAAAATCCGGGGCCGACTGAAACCCCAGAGTTTATTGATGAGGATTTGATCTTTGATATGCCTAATGTTCTGACGAACATGGCTCAAGGAATGCTTCTTAGCCCTCCTCGCCTTGACCTTTCGGGTGACACTGGTGCTGCTGAAAATGTAGAGAATGAGAACCTGTGGAATTACCCCTAAGTATCCATCACCATCTATGTATTCGGTAGTAATCTTATATAAAAATAAAATATCTCGCATGAAAAGCTCTCCAAATGAAATGGAAGAAATGTAATGCGAGTATGATGTCTCTTGCATGTACTTTTGTTGCTTTTGTAAACGATTTCCTGCAGCTTTCTGTTTGCCTTGAAAACTTTTTTCTTATTTGACACAATGTTAATTGTTGACATATATAACATGTCTCGACAACAAGAACCCATTTGAATAATGAAAAGTACAAAACTGTTGAGGTCACTTCAAACGAAAGAAATAAACCCTTTTTCCCCTCAAACTTTTTCAAGAAAGATAGCTATTTTTCTGGTTATGTAACCACGCTAGCTGCTATAGGTCTCTAGGGCTCTAGCAACCCACACCAGTATCTTGGTGGTGGATCAAAACGAGAAATCTGATTATGTTCCTTCATTTCTTAATTACAATCTAATTAATCCTTGTTGTAAGCAACCTTGCAGCAGGCTTTCTTGAACTCAAAGGAAATTAACAACCCAACAAATTTTCTTTTACCTCATAAAAGAGAAGCCGAAGCCAAAACTTACAGCGTTTCATTAACTCTGTATCTTGAGCAAATGATCATACATATGGAAGACACGAAAATGAAAAGCCAAAAACACGTTATTACCATAAGCAACTTTGTTTAAAGCACAAGCACATAAAGGGCAGATGAGAATTCATCTTCCGCTTGGAATCGAGTGTTGACATAAGGTTTCTATGAGATTTCAAATCAAAATAAATCAGTAACAGTATGAATAGTTTGGTGAAAAAAAAGCTATGAGGTTGGGAAGTTTTTTCAATGGAAATCATTCAGTCGTTGATTCTAGGGTTTTGATCCACTGTTACATTGATTTTTGTGTTTAAAATGAAGCAAATATTAGGAGCCAAAGTGTGTTACGGCGCCACAAACCCCACCTTTTAGTTGACGTGTCATTCTCATATGACTTGGACTCTGAGAGTAGAGGAATATATATCCAAATGGGTTAAATTCAGCACCCAATTTTATACTGATAGTCCCCTGATATGATTTTATTTCACCATGATCATCCAATTTTATATAATCTTTCACCATATCCACCTAATTTCATATATTATTTCACCATGGCACTCAATTTCTT
Organism: Fraxinus cuspidata; assembly: GCA_903798385.1. Taxonomy (NCBI): domain Eukaryota; kingdom Viridiplantae; phylum Streptophyta; class Magnoliopsida; order Lamiales; family Oleaceae; genus Fraxinus; species Fraxinus cuspidata. The sequence goes on along the minus strand of CAIGRP010060025.1, from coordinate 17,967 downwards.
TTATAATTTTTTATTTATTTTAAATGGGTAAAATGATAATTTTGTATTATATATAATTAAAAAAAACAAAATAAAAGTTTTTTTTTTAATTTTAAAAATGTTTATGTTAAAATAAAATTTTATTTTATTATAAATACGTTTTTTATAATAATTTTTTTTAAGGAACGTTTTTTTTAAATAACTTTTTATTTTTTTAAGTAACTTTTTTAAAAATAAGTTTTATTTTATATTAAAAACTTTTTAAAAATAAGTTTTTATTTTTCTTTTTTTCCAAAATAAGTTTTTATTTTATTTTATTTTATTAAATAATGTTTTTTTCAAATAAGTTTTTATTTAAATTTTATTTTATATATAATGCAAAGTTACAATTTTACCCATTTTAAAATTAGTGAAATTGGTGAAAAGAAGTTGGGTGACCATGGTGAAATGTTATATGAATTTGAGTGGTTATGGTAAAACGTTATATGACATTTGATGGTCACGATGAAATAAAATCAAATTATGTGGTTATGGTGACACTAAGTATAAATGTGGATGGTTATGGTAAAACAAAATCAAATTGAGTGGTCATGGTGACATCCAGTATAAAGTTAGGTGGCCATTGGTGGATTTTTAAAAAATTACATTTTTAGGATGTTGTCTTTCATTTTCTTAATATATACCAAATTTCTATATTTTCCATATTTTAAAATTGCATCACAAAATTTTTAGTTGTATTTCATAAGATCTAAAATTCTGCATCGGATCGTCTTTGTATAAGCCCATGTTTGGTTTTGCCGAAAAGATTTTTAGTAAATTTTGATAAAAATTGATGAAATGTGTGGTTGAAAAGTTGATAAAAGTTGTGGATCTCATAAAATACGTGCTTAAAATTAATAATTAATTTTGACTTAAATTTTTATCAATTTTTTTAGCTAAACAAACATTTGCTAAATATCATCATACCATGATAGTAGACTAAATATACTATGATAGTAATTATGGTTCCGATATATGACACTTACGTTCTAACTAAAATTATCATTATATGTATTTTCTATTGTACATATTTATATCTTGCTTTCTCTGTGATTGCACAAGATATGAAGTGTCAACTAGAAATGTATGCCATGATCTGAACCAAAGTGACTAGGATAACGGGGGTATTAACTCTACACTATGAATTATCAATGTAACTTTAGAAATCAACACAAATTTTTCGGTTGACAAAAAAATATTCTTTACTTCAGGATGACATTTTTGCGAAAAATGTAACTTTAGAAATCAACGGAAATTTTTGGGTTGACAAAAAAAAAATATTCTTTACTTCAAGATGACATTTTTGCGAAAAAAAAATCAACACGACATATGAACATGATACGAGACATGTAGATATTTTTTAGTTGTATTTTCATTAGCTCCCAACTCTTTGGATATGTTAAAATTATTGAATATCTACAAGCATTACTAAATTTGAAGTCAATTGTAACATAATAGTTGGAAGAGACCAAAACCACTAATTGTGTATTTCTCGATCAATTAGTAAATGCACAACTAAGACTATTTGTCTTTTTTATTAAAGTGAATATTTGTACATGATCGAACATATTAAATTATTGTTAATTAATTGCAAAATGTTGAGTTAAAAAAAGAAAAAATAGGTTCGAGAAGTAAAATATTCGTAATTAATTTTGAGAAGTGGGTGTTTAAACGGCTGTGGTAAATTGAGTACCAATAATTTATTCCAGTCACGATAAGTGATAATTACAGATTAAGAAATGGGGTAAGCACCACAAAAGGCTAATTATAATCTCTATTGACCTTCTTAATTTGTTTTCACTTTCCTGTTTAGGCACACTAATGACATGAACCCCACCAAACCCCACCCAAATGTATTTTGTGCTCAGTCATTTGAAATTAATCCATGCACACATTAAAATATAACTGTCAACAAATGTAATTGACTTGGGGAGGTGTTACATAAATATAAATTCATCTTCACAGTACATTGTGTACAGAATAAGTATTATTTTTTTTCTTTAAAATATATCTTCAACATTCCACCACTGTCCCCCAATTTTTCAAAATAAAAACTTACTTAGCATATGTTCAGTGAATTTTCTAATCAATTTATAAATAGTTAAACTTCATTTTCAAAGCACATTTCAATAAACTTATAAATATTATTCACTTATCTACCAAACTATCAGCATGACTCTAATCAATTGATTTAGCATTTTTTTTAAAATCTTGGATTGAAATTTTCAATATGTATATGTAAAGTTACAAGCAACATATGAGATAAATGCGTTTTATATACTTATTTATAGCAAAAAAATATGGACAATTGTTGGTAAACATATCAAAATATGGTTTAATTCTATATAAATGATGTTTTGTAGGATAACGTTAATGAATATGGTGAAATTTAGGAGAAATAAGCGGAAAATGACTAAAATGAAAACTAAAGTTCAGGGACCAGAGTGCAAATAGTCGAAAAGATGATCCAGAAGAATGAAAGAAGATGTGAAAGACTCAAAAACCAATTGAGCGAATAAATGAAGTGTTGGAAGAAGAAGAAACGGAAAAAGAGATCACGGATCGAGAAAACGAAATTCAGGGACCAAAGCGCAAAGAATGAAAGTCTGCTTGACCTATACAATAGCATAGTTTTTTAGCCATGCGGCCGCATGGTGTGATGCAAGGCCTTCCGGAGCTAAAATTGGTCGAACTTTGCTATACATTAAAATGTACTATACAATAGCATAGTGTTTTTCCAGAGAAAAAATTATGATTCCCTTATATGATTTCAATTCTTATAGAAATAAATTTTCAACGTCTTTTAAAGACCTAGGGCCGTCCAGAAGTGGTGACCATGCATTACATCACATTCTAAGAGATTTTGGGAGCATAGAAGGAGGCAAGAAATACGAAGATCGATTCCAAAACTCGAATATTCAATTCAAGCTTTATTTGAGTGATGTCAATTCTTCAATATTTCTTTTGTTTTACTTCTCATAACATGTTAGGCTAGTTTTCTTTGTGCTAGAAGAACGATGAATTATGTAATATTAATTTTTAATCTTTAATTTTACATATTTGACATTGAAAACATTTTTTTGGATATTGAATGATTTACATAATGGGCTGTGCTATGGGTACATAGCACAATCCATAAAGGTGTCTATAATGGGCACATGCCCCCCCCAATAGGGGCCTCCATGTGTCCATTATGAACAATATTATGAGAAATGCTATGTATATTCCTTACATAATTATATTCTCTCTATGATTATTGTGCATAGTAATTCTATAAATTTGGTGGCTTATTTTATGCATTTAAAAGAAAGAAAATATGTTCGACATAGTGTAAATCGTCATAAATTCCGATAAGGAATAGAAATATCGCTATTCTCTAAGTGAATCGTTAAGTGTTCATAAAAATTTACGCACTTTTGTATGTTCGCATCCGTAATAGAATTATAGTCGAGTCATATATGAGAGTATGTTTAACATTACTCGAGAGATATTGTTAAATAAATTAGGAGCATTGATTCGTCAAAATTCAATCGTGTTGTTAAAGTGTAGAATTAAGGTTAAAAATAATTATTGCATGGTAATTCAGGATCCTACCGCGTTTTGTCATTTATTAAACACATCAATTTGCATTTAGTATAATTAATTCACTCATAATTGCATAAGTGAATTATTTTAGTCATAATTTCATTACAAACAATCATACCATATTATTCATATTTCGGTTAAAGTCGCGATAATTAAAATTGGACTAATCAATCTCTGTGGGACGATACTTGAACTTAAAATATACTTTATTATTTGTTAACGAACTGTATACTTGCGGTGGTTTTAATTCCAAATATATAATTTCGCGACAATATGTTACTACTTCACTCTATGTATCTGTCACGTGCAGGCTAAGTAGAGGCAAGGATCAACATAGGACTTTTTTCATGTCGCAGCGGTCGATCACGTTATCACTTTGCACGAACACACGAATCACGAGCTTAGTCAAAGTGCTAGAACGCTTCGCTTTGACTAGAACCGCTTTGTTGTGTACCACAACTTCACTAATATGCCATCTATGAGGAAGGGCCCACTGAGGTGGTTCACATGCCAGCGAACCTCTTGGCTAGGTAAAAGAGAGCAAGTGTGAACCTCGTCCATTTTGAAGGATGAAACAAAGAGAACCCGTTTTTCATGAGGAAATTTCTTTTATATTTCTTCATTGGCACCAAGAATGGCATTAAGGCAGGACCAGTAGAATCTAAGAATCTTTTTGACTTCATATTCCTTGCATAATATGCCTTATTTAGAGGGACCGAAGAACATTTGAAATAGATATGTTGCCAAGTGTTGACAATTTGATTTATCATAATTCGGAAGTCAACACATTGGTACTGTCTATGAGATTCAAATGCTAAAAACTAAAAGCGAAAGTGAGTAAAAGCCCAAAAAAACTTCTAGAAAGTCGATATGTGTGACAAAGAAAGAAGTGGTAATGTTAATCCAAGAGATATCACGACGAATCTTTTAAGATAAAACGTCAAGTTGATAAAATATTCAATAATTAATGGAGGAAGATGCACAATCATAAAAATCAATAAAAACTACACATGCAAACTAAACACCAAGCCCAGAATGCATGTACTACATGAATTATTCTATCTTTAGTTTCTTTGCCATTGGTTCAACCTCATGAACTTCGATATGACTATTATTTCCGGATGCAAATTACCTATCAGTCAAAATTATGCAAATATGAATTAAAGCTCTTACTGTGCAACACTTTGTCCTCTTTAAGTCTCACTAAAATTTTGCCCTCCATATGGAGCCATAGTTTTAAGGTAGCGCGTCCTTCGTATCAAAACAAAACCGAGCATAGAGTTTTAACTACCTGAACTCCATGCCGGACTCTCCTACAATAAATAGCTATCTGATTCGAGAGAATTAGAGCTGCGCATCGTAGTAATTTCTTTAGAGAAAGAAATAGTTTATCTGGCAATATGTGTGAACCATAATGCTAACATCTATTTATCATATCCCATGAGTTCTTGATCATACAAATCAGAGTATGATGCTCAAACTTGAAACTGTTATTCAAGGAAAAAGCAAAATCGAGCACGTTTTAATAACGTAGCTCCTCTGATAACTCCTCCACCAATAGCCCAAATATGCCAACCTCAATTTCTGCTGCAGTCTCTTCGTTCTGCTCCTGAAATTTTGTCCATCTGTTTGATTCTTGTTTGAAAGCCGATCCGATCATCATATCTACAGTGTCAAATACTACTTCATTATTGTTCAAGCTATTCGTTTCGCTCTTTTGCTCAATAATTAGATCCGAGACTAGCCTCTTCATATCAGCAGAAATCTTCCTCGTTTTCTGAAGGTTTGATTTGCTAATGACTTCGAGAGCAAATGTGTCAACACTATGCTCTACGTACATTGCAATTGGTTCATCATCTTCGCATTCCTCTCTTTCTTCCTGGTCGTCATCGTCTGATCCTTCAAGCAACTTTCTCTCGAGTTCTATTGGATCCAACTCTGCAAGTTTTTCAAATCTACAAAGCCTGTACAACAGCTGCTGTTTTGCTCCTGCAAGAGAAAAAACACGAAATCAAACTCAATTCTCTCACGACACCTAATAATCTCGACCTCAATCCATTGCACGTAGAGTAAACTCATGACAGGTCAATTTGAAAACGACTAGAAGTCATCATCAACAAAGTTAGCTATAGACGTGCTAGTAAATACTTCGATGTGTCTAAATCTAAACTGAGAAAATGTCGAAAGCAGCCTATTGCTTGATAATTAAGTAAGAAACAAGTAAATTAATTGGTTAAGAAGGTTAAGTTAAACAAATAACCTAGTATACTCCAAATAAATGAGAAACACTCAGAAAATATCAAATAAATCCAACTAGAAGATGATCAAATGCACAATTCTGCACCATTGCTGTCCCAAAACATTAATTGAAGACAACTGTGACAATTGAACGATAACCCCACCACCTGAATGCGGATCGTGTAAGAATTTATTGAACATGTTATGATACAGAAATAGCAACTTATGTACAAGTACGACATGAAAAATGCCCATCAATTTTAATCCTGCAATGATTCCCTGCAACACCTGATGTAATAAATAACAAATTCGATTGTCCTGCATTCATGTAAAATCATATAAATTTTATCGAAGCGGAAATCTCTACCTACTTTGTACATTTGCATAGCTGCATTCAAGATCATAACTGTCCTCGTCTACATCCGCACTTTCTTGTCCGTCGTCCTCTTCAAAGGGAGGATCCAACACAGATACTGGACTAAACTGATCTTTTTCTTTCTCTTCTTCTCTTCTTACTTCTTCGGAACTTTTCGTTCCACAATTTGCTTTCTCCTATTAAATATAAGATAAATTGTTTTAAAATAGACATATTATTATCAAGATTATCACTATTTTTAAAAATTGCAGATTAAAATGGATCGTTAGGTCCCAAAAAGTAAAATGAAATTGTGTTTTGTCCTTTTGTTTGCAATAATTTAAGAGACAGAGACTATTACAAAAAGATTTTGGTGGCAGAAGTGTAATCGAAAGTACAGTAATGAAACAAAAACACCCACGTGCTGCTGCCTAATTAACAGATTAAGGAAAAGAAAAGACAAACCCCTTTTTGTTGGCCGCTAGGAGAAGCTGCCGGCGAAGAGAACTCCGGCACCCGACGACCGGAGGATGATGGGCTTTTCTGTCGAGAAAATCTGAAAGGGCTTGAGCGGAAAGGCGTTTCACAAGAAGCAAAATAGCCATTGGCACTCCCTTCAGAACAGCTGCTAGTTGAGGTCTCCAAATCCAAAGACTTCTCATTACTGGATGACCAAGTATCACAAGAACACGAAATTCTAATATCCATGTCCGTCTTTTCGTCAATTTTTGGCTCGGAATTTCTTGAAACTTTGACCTCATTGTCACAGACACCAAGCATGCGACTTTTGTTCTTGGTACGATCTTTCAGCCTCTTGAAAATGGACCCAAACAACCCAAACCTGACATATTTAATCTGGGTTTTCCTTTTTGACTGCTTTGTCTGAATTCTCATTGCCGCTTCAACAAGAAGTGCAGCAGTTTTAGCAGGAATATGAAGAAAAACAGCACGATTTGGTGATTTACATGGGCTCTGAAAGGGTGATTTTCTGTAGTCCGGCGAGTTTTGGAACGAGAAAAGGCATGCATTTTTGCAGAGACTACTGCGCTTTACATTTGTAGGTGAAGTATCAATTATGGGCTTTCGTTTCTTGATCTGTAAAGTGTTTCTGGGACTGGTTTTTGTCAGCTGAGATCGCCTGTCTGCAATGTAGGTGTTTAAGTGAAATGGTTCTTGTTCTTCATTCAGTAGCTCATGCAACAACTGCTGCTTATGAGCCATCAAAATTTCAGATTTAGGTTTAATTTTAGAGGTTGGATAGATGGAAGAGCTGGGGATTTGAAAAGGAAAAAGGGAGAGTGATGCAAACGGTGGATTAATTGTAGAGAGAGAGATCTTTGATTCAAATCCAGGTTTATAAGATCGAGGCAAAGAGGAGATATTCGAAGTGATTGTGAAGTGATGAGTATTTTTTCATTTTTGTGGTGAGACCGTGAATTGCATTAAAAAGAATGTCAAATTACTACAAAATATTTATGAATGTTTTGACTGTGATGCCAATCCAATTCATTCGGGCCGACGACGATAACTTGGGTTTGGCCCATTTATTAATCCATTGCCTGATCATTCAAATGATGAAGCCCAAACTTGACCCAATATATGGTTGAAGACACAATTTGGAGAAGCAACTTTAGTTGACACTTATGTCAAAATTGTCAATTGATTTGGATCGTTGATCATCATCTTAGATCAATGGTGATGGTGTGGAGTATACATAGGGTCTTGATGGGTTGCCGTAACTTAGTTGAGTCGTCTGATTTTCTATTGTATTTTCTGGAATCCTCTTTGAGTTTGAATATTTGTCTACATCTTATTTGATATCTTTAAGATGGTTTTTTTTATTTTCTAAGTGAATTTGAATCTCCGTGAGAGAGTGTGGTTTCAGTTTGATGCCTTTTGGTCCATAGAAGCAGTGTCGACTAAACCATTGAGAGTCTAAATTTGAGGTTTCTGATTTTTAGAGAAGAGTACAATATTCTAATCCTAAATCGTTGAAACCTGAGACGCCTTTGATTATGTCTTAAGTTGTAATGTATATATATGCATTTTTTGTGAAATGTTTGGTTCGATTTTGTTTTATCAATACGGCAACAAAAAGAAAGTGAGGATGAGTCTTTTGTTGCAAATGAAGTTGTTTGAGCAGGGTTATAGGTTGGTGATGGAGGTAGTGGTGGATTGTTAGTAGTGGTAGTGGTGGCAATGGATTGACATTCAAGCACAACTCGTGTCCAAATGTTAATATTGTGTCAGTCCTTTGACTCGTCGACCTCATGAGCCGATCGTCCACAAACCTAAACGAGCCGAGAGGTTCACGAGCTAACTCTTTTTTATAATTAAATTAATAAAATAAGTCCAAAAATGAGCATTTTTTTAAAATTAATAAAACAAGTTCGAAAATGAACTGGTATGAGACCAGTTTTCTAGAATAATTTTGTAAAAGGTAATTTTTGAAGAATATATATTTTAAAAGTAGGGGAAAAAATTGAGTTATATACATGATTTCTATCTACATCATTCATATTCTTTNTGAGCATTTTTTTAAAATTAATAAAACAAGTTCGAAAATGAACTGGTATGAGACCAGTTTTCTAGAATAATTTTGTAAAAGGTAATTTTTGAAGAATATATATTTTAAAAGTAGGGGAAAAAATTGAGTTATATACATGATTTCTATCTACATCATTCATATTCTTTGAATTGAAACAAATTAGAATTCTTAATTTTCTACGCCGCCTAAATGAGAAATAGTTTCAGAAGGAGTGGCTTGGTGGCCTCAAGAGTTGGGCTTGCTCGGCTTATGAAGAAAAATGTGAGTTTGACTCGACCTATGGCTCGTCTAAAAATGAACTCAAGCCGTCCAAGGATCGAGCTAGAAAGCTTGGGCCCGTTTGACACACCTACTATTGGTGGTAGTTTGGGTAGAGTTGGGGTGGATTGGATTGGGTTGGAGAGTGAGGTTGTTGAAGAAGAAGATTTATTTGTTCATTTTGATAAGATAAGAGAGCAATTTTTCCATTTTTGCATTTACTTAAAGATGGGAAAAATTTATAAATTTTACATGGATTTTAACGGTCAAAATGAACAGAAGGACGTTATTTGTAATTAAGAAAATTGTTGAAAATATCTTATGCTAAAAAAAAAAAAATTATAAATAAGTAACATGTGGCAAATATTGGGCACAAAAAGTGTCAATTTTCCTTTTCATTTTTATTCCCTATCCATCAAATATATAGAAATCATTTATTTTTTTGGCAATTAAACCTATAAAATTAATTATTTCATTTTTTCAACAAAACTTAAAATTCGAACTGGGCCTTAAGAAAATAATTATACATGCTCTAAATCATTTGTTGAAGTCACTTAAACAACCATTACCCGATGATTATTCTCATCAATTTCTCATAGAAACCAAATTATTTGAATTGATGTATAATGAAAAACTTTTCAGCACCTAATACATGTCAAAGACATATTCTTTGATGGTCATTACTTAAAAAAAATTGTAATTTTTTAAAGAATGTATAGTGAAAAAGTAGGTAAAAATTTTGGATTTACGTGCAAGATATTTTATTAAGTAAATATATGATTGAAAATGAGTATGAAAATAAAGAATTTTATTTTAAGAGGAGACAAACATGACTATGTATAATTCCTAACAGTTCTAAGTTTGGAAGACCATATGAATTAGAATGACACAAAAAATTTATAGTACTATTTTACAAAATAACTCACCTTATGTAATTGTTAGTGATAAAATCCTTATTAATTAAGATAAAATTACTTATAAATATTTTTACTTATTTATATAGTAGTTACTTGTTATCCTGTACTTGGTTGTTTACTTATTAAAGCTCAATTGTATTGTGTACAAATACGTTACCATTTTGAATCATGATTAATATCAAAATTTACATATCTTCCCCTCGTGATCAATGACACTATCCGTTATCCTACAATGTAAACTTCACACAAACTTTAGCCTCCATTAATGTCGCCTCTCAAACCATCATTTCTAAGTATAAATAATGGAAAATTCTATCCCTTCGGGGGTGGTCGAGTTGGTGGAGCAAGTAAGTGCGGAGACCGAAGGTCACGAGTTCGAATTCCCTGTCAACACTTCCTCGGTCGAGCCCGTCGCACAGGGCTTGCTTAGTGCGGTTTATCTCTCCTATATGGTTTGCAGGCTATTGCACATGGAGCGATGTTTACCCAGTGCGCACTCACGAGTAGCGGCTGCGGGTTCCTACGTCAACAAAAATAATAATAATAATAATGGAAAATTCAAATTCATTCGCATTTCATATGTTATAATCTCATGGATTTTAGTGATTGTCATTGCTAGTCATGCCTTCTCCCCGTTGGATACATCAACATTAACTCTTTCTCAATGCAATTGTAGCAAAGTATTATGTTACTCAAAGGTCAACTTTCATTTGTTTTTTTTTTTTTTGGAGTTTAATATAGCAAAATATTATTCATAAGCGTCACCTGTAAGAAAATTTACAATGCTTGTTAAGGGGCTATTGAGCCAGACATTACAGTGAGACTGAGGTAGAGCTAAGTTTTCAAGTACGTGAGGCACCCCCTTCGAATTGATCAAATGTTCTTACAAAATTTACCGAATACATGCAATACATCAAAGGCAGGGCTCATGAGGTCACCTTCGTCAATGAATTGAATAAATTTGAAGTCCTAGCGTTGCAGCTACCGCGAGCTAGCCACTCGCGTGGAGCTCGCCACTGTTATCGAGGCCAGATTCGTTTCGCATTTTCCCGTGCTTTTAGTATCATTTTCCTTCTACAACATCAAGACTAGGGTTATGGACTTCCCCTATTTATTTTCTATATATATTTGGCTATTCTCTACAAGTTAGATATGTTATCTAACCTAATACACGTTAGACAGGTTGTTTAATCTAATACAAGTTAGATAAATTTATGAACACAAAATTATTGTATTCTTTTTCCATGGTTTAGTGAAATCTCATTCCCTCCGCCAATTATCTTGTTATTGTCGTTTCTGATCAATTATTTTATATTGTCATATTTTTTTCTCGTATATTGTTATAACAAATTGGTATTAGAGTAATCTGATATCCATTTTATTCCTTACATAAGTTCTACTGTGACACATTATTATCGAAGAGATGCTATTGGGTTAGGCTCAAGGCCGGACCAACTATTGGAGGGGGGGCTGGCGAGCCAAGAAACAGGACGCCTATGTGGCACCCCCCTATTGGAGCCAGGTCAGAAACAGGGCGCCTATTACAATCAAAGACAAAACCTCAGCAGCATTTATTATTCACTCGTGCACTTGCTCTCTGTACAAATTGACAATCGAATTTGAAAAAGTACCGTTCTTCTCGTGTTCGGTTTTTGAGGGACCAACTTGAATTCAAAAATATACTTCATAATATAAATGTACAACTGTTATATTAATTTTAAAGATGCGAAAGTACTAATGTTTGATAAAATCTTTCTGATATGATTGGAGTGTTTGGTAAAACTATTGGTAATTTTTTTGGAATAATATGTGATTAATAAATGATTACGAGATGTAATTAAATTAATATTTGATTTTGATTTAATAAAAAATGGTGCCGAATTGATAAAATTAAACTTTTTTATTCGTTGCATAGGGAATGGCGGGTCCAGGGTCCTTTACCCAATGCACCACTTGACTCTGTTTATGAAATATGTGGCCCGTAAAGGTCAAAACCAAGGCTGGACATTTTAACATTTTAGTTTAGTTTTGAGTCTTCAATTTTCAATGTGATGGTATGTGGACCCTCATAATATTTTAAATATTTGAATCTTAACGAAACCATCAATGTAAAATTTAAAATCGCTCATGTTCATGTTTCGACTCACTTCTTTAATTAATTTCTTATTCAATTTACATAATCGATAAAACTAATTGTATAATCATGGTTGACAATCATTTATTGTCAAAATTCGGACCAATAATATAAAAAATAATTTTTAAAATGGATGGATGCGATGATGTTAAGTATATAGTTGCCAACCAATGTTGTACATATAACATGATTGTCGCATAATTAGTTACAGAGTTGTGTTAGATGTACACACTTGGTGCACATCCCGGCTAACAGCCCTCTCAGGCCTCAGCCCCTTTTTATGGATCTAGCATCAGAATTTGCGTACTAAGGACTCAAATAAGTAGCACACTATTTGGACCTATCAGAAATTTGTTTTGTAGTAGTTTAGGTGGATTCAAAGTACACTCCTCTCTCCCTATGGAAGAGTATCCAATGCTGGCTTTTTTATTTAATTTTTCTCCTTGTGATTACCTAATTTCCTCCTCACCATGGAAGAGGATCCAATGCTGCATTTCCCATTGTATGCAATAGAAATATGAATAATATTTGAACTAATTATCCTCTTAAAGAATCATTAAACATATACAATAGGTTCGATAGTACATATGAGCGATGAACTTTCTAGATTGAGAATTGATAAGGTAACATACGGAAATATAGTGTAAATAATGCACATTTTTCGAATCGCACTTGTTATTTTAGTTAGTTCAATAATATAACATAAATCGTTAGATTATATACAATACAAAGATACCATAAAACAATAATTGCACGCACCCTAAAAGAATATAATTAAATTCTTAATTTTGAGTACCGTAGCTACATTATTTTCAATATGTATGTTTGTTAATGCGCATTAGATACGTACCATTCCAATCGATAAAATACAAGATTTCAATTTCTTTTGCATTCTTAACTGTTTTCGGCACTACTCAGTGTAATAAAATTAATTATATAAAAATCGACACTAACAAAAAATAAGACAAATATAGGGTAAATTTCGAGTATTTTGGACAATAATTTATGCATGTTACCAATTTACAAATTATAAAGATTGTGTATATTTAGAATCAATTGTCGACCTTTTAAAATGAAACCCTAGTTCTTAATAATAATTGTGTCAATAAATAAATGTTGGGAATAAAAATGCAAAGGTACGTAAAAGGTAGAGACAGCCCCGTCGCAATTTTTTACTAAATTATTTGGATAACAAATTATATTGTTCGTGTGAGTTGGGAGGAAGGATCAAATCTAGATATACAAGATCGCTAATTAAATTATTCTCAAGGGGGCATTGTCGGGGTAGTAAAATGTAACCATGCCTCCTATCGTTAAAATAAATAAATTTTTTTTTCTAGTTATTTAAGAATCATTTCGTGTGGTCTCACACTAAAGAATAATACCATTCATAGCGAACTTAAAACAATAAACTTCTTTTATTTCTTGGATCTCTACTTGGATCCATTTACAGCGGAATGTTGTCCCATATGGGAGCGGTTGAAAAGCACGGTGATAGGAATCCACGTTCTTTTAACCATTTATTGGGCTTTGCAAAATGTCAAAACTTGTTGGGAGTCGTACAAATTTTTTTACAGGTTGGTTAGTCCGAATTATAGGAGAAAGAGTGCCGATTTTTTTAAAAAAGTTATTTACAAGTTGCATATTCGGTATCCTTGATGGTAAGTCCAACTTCTAGTTGGTATCTATCATCGACGCGCGTCACACTCCGAGTCCACTGGCTTTACTAGAAGTAGGGCGTGTCAATTTGGTATCATCATTTATTTACTTGTTCTGTTTGTGTTCATGTTATTCTGGAAGCCATTGCAGAATGTTCAGATCAGAAGTTCATCAATAAGCACTTTTTTAAGCTTAGCCAAACATGGTAATAATATGGGTTAACAAATCGTGTTAATTTTTGGGTTGTGCTACACGTAAATAGGAATTTACACCTTGGTGTATATAATGCCCCAAGTGTCATTTCATCATTGACCGGTGGACAAAACATGTTAGCATCAGAGAGTTGATGCCAAATGCTTAAACATATATACAGAACGCGACGTTTAAACTATAATAATTAGTACCATACCAAATATTACAAGAAAAAACAGAAAAAAGGATGGTCGTACAATGGATGCTATTAGGCTAAACTTTAGTTTCACTCTACGTTTAACAACTTCATGGTTCCATCCAACCTAGTCAATGGCTATGCGGCTTCAACAAAAAACAGTATTTTCAACGAATTCTTCTGGTCTAGTGGGAAAAAATGAAGAAGAACCATTTCTCCTTGCCTAAAAATGTTTTGATAAGAAAATTAAACTAGTTATGTTCGGCAAATAACCAAGATGAGACATCTAACTGGGAACTTCTTATAGAAACAAGTTTGAGGAAGAATGTTGAACCACATCGTCTAAGAACTTAAACTCAATATTACGTGGTTTAACATGACATTAGAACAGACAATTGTAGTGAGTTCAAGTCCCACCATCATCTAATTATATTGTATTTCCGACTAGCACCCTCATAACCAAGGTGTATTCATACCTAAATAAAGTCCTCAATATGTAAAATATTCATAAATGGGCGGCAGAAAAACTTGGATCATACGACAGTTGTGTCCTAAAACCCCATGTCAAAACATTTCATCTAAAAGTTCCTAAGAACAGAACCGGAAATGGTTTTAGCGGGTGGGTCATGATCTGAAACTGATGGTTAAACAAACAGTACCACAAATTGATATTGTGCTTCCAAGTTAAACAATACCACCAACATATCTGGAAATTAAAAGTCATTCTGCCTTGAACACGATACAGCATAAAGGGAAAAATAAATATAAAAAGAGAGGAATTGGAAGTTAGGACCAGTTTATATAGTTACAAAACCTATATTACCAGAGTAAATTGCGCTTTATGATATGCTACATTAACAGCTATTTAAACAAATAAGAAAACTATTGAATACAATTCCAAATCTCAAAACACCCACGTATTAATAAATAGAACGTCTGTCATGTCACACAAACCTTATTAATTAGTCGTCAACATTATGCTAAGTGTACCGTTTCTAAGTTCTTGCTCAGCTCCTCCAACTTCTGCATCCTCAATCCCTCGCTTTCATTGACAAGCTGCAAATTACAGCCAAATTCAAATTAAAAAGGGCCATAATATAAATAAGACTTGAAAGGACTGTCTTCCTCATAACCCCTTTGGGGGAAAACGGACTACATAGTTAAGGTACACCTCTTACTCTATTTCCTTAGTCAAAAATAGTGGGGCAGGAAAGCCACTTTCCTTTAATCCTAGTTTGTTCTCCCAGAGCAACTCCAACTTAACTCTACCTCTAGCTCCACAACTACTACAACTAAACTTTGGCTTAGGAGATTAGGAAACATTCACGGTTGAGCCCGCTCGCCGCAAGAAAGCCCTTTGGAAAGAGAATTCACTTTATCGTACAGGGATAGTTGAGAAACCTATGTTAGTACTATTAGGAGAACTCATACCTCAAACAAAGGATAGAGATTCTCATGTTTCTGAGAAAGGTACCTATTCAAACTATAAGCAGTTTCACTCAAAACAGTTCAATGAAAAGCACGTTGGTACTTACCTCCATTAATCTTGCAATCAACTCTACTTTTTCCTTGTTCTTTTCATTGAAAGCGTCAAGAGCTTCTTTATACTCTCTCTCCTGTTATAACACATTGAATTTTCAAAATTTGAGCTGTTCATATCAACTGTATTCAAGCAAAAAGCTGAAGTGCTCCAACTGAATTCTTCAACAGAAAATCAATAATGTCTCGAATTCAAGAAAGGCAATTGACATATTTCACCTTCTTCTGGCAGGTCTGTCCAAGGGATTTTAACTCCTTGTTGACTGCATCAATCTTCTTTTGAACAACTGTAACTTCCTTCTTCCTTGGATCAGCTAGAGCCTCTAGTTCCTGATAATTGTAATTTACAGTTGGTTCGAGGAAGTACCAGCAACAAATTGAAAAGTTTTAGATACAGAAATTTCTCATCCATTTAATTTTTATGTTATGCATATCAATCTGATAATTAAGCTATAGCTCTTAACAGGAATATTCATAAAGCAGGGCATGTTTCTTCTCGTGTGTGAAATATCCAGATACACACGCTATCAGAAGACATGAAACAAATAACTGAAATGGCTAATTAAAAGGCTAAAATAATTCCATATTTTGTCCCATCAGACCATAGATAAATATTTGATAATCTCATTTAATAGGAGCCTGGATTCGGCAAGAGGCGCAGCTATTAACTGATCCTCTTATCTTT
Source organism: Fraxinus cuspidata (assembly GCA_903798385.1). Lineage (NCBI taxonomy): Eukaryota > Viridiplantae > Streptophyta > Magnoliopsida > Lamiales > Oleaceae > Fraxinus > Fraxinus cuspidata. The sequence continues at coordinate 1,643 of CAIGRP010060025.1, read as the reverse complement.
GAATGACAGTGAGTGAAGAACAACCAATTGACATATGAAGTTGCAAAAAGTCAAATCTCATATAAATTATGCTTCAAAAAGAAACTAATTACACAATTAAAGTACTATTATGTAAATTATCTCACAAAATCGGAAAATTATGACAGAGGTCTTTGTATATCTTTAACATAAAACAAGGAAAATTGAACATTTCGGTATTATTCATGAAAACCCCATAAAAACTTTATTTTTCTCTTATAAATAAAATTTCAGTCTTGAAATCCCTCTTCCTAATTAAGTACAGATCCATAAAAACCCATTAAAAATGAAAAAATAACCCAAGAAGATACCTCACGGATAGTGGCCAAACGCCTATTTTCTTGTTCAATACGACCCAACTGTGCTTGAACTCTCTCCTGAACCTCCATTTTCCTCTTCTGAATCTCCTCTTCCTTAGCCATGAAAGTTGACAGAGCAGATCTTGCCATTTCCTCATCTTCGTTTGTTAAAGCACCACTCAAACTCATGCTTTCTGAAATCTGCCCAGATTGTGTGAGCGACTGTTGGCTTTCACATGCCTCCTCTTGCTGCATCTCAGTTTGCATCATTGTTTTGAATTTCATGGAAAACCCTTATTTTTTCTTGAATTTTCTCTTATATTATCTTCTCGGGTTAACTTTTTCTTGGTTGCTCTTTTGCTTTTTTGGCTTTGGGATAATAAGAGGGTCCTCGAGTACTTGCGGTGCTTATGAAGTATGAACAGTGCTGGCTTTCTTGGATAAAGATTTCAAGCCAATTATAGCTCTAAGCTTTATGACGAAGAAAAACATATGGAAAAAACAAAAAAAGAACTGTCCACGTGCTTCTTCTTAACGGTAAAGTCTTTCTGTAGCTTTGAGTCATAATTAATATGTCTTTACTTAACAAGGTTTGACTTCCTAAAGGAATTCCAAAACTCAAAATCACATGAGAACTCAAAAAGTTGAAATGATTTATTGCAGAAGAATAACGTTAATTAGCATCGATAAGAGTTATATATTTCGATGGTGGCAATGAAAATAACATTTAGTTATTTTGCCTTGTTTGCCTTCTATTATTTGATGTTATAATTTTTAAAATAGAATTTTTCGAAAAATGTGTGATTGAAAAATAAAGATTTTTTTTATTTATTTATGTGTAATATTATTTTATTGAAAAATGTATGATTAAAAATTAGACTATTTTTTTATATAATATTTAAATGTAGGGGCCAAACTGAGGCTTAATGAAGTTGAGATGTATTTTATTCATTAAAATGCATTTTTATTCATTTGTGAATGTAAAACAATGACCGCACTATTATGTAAAAGCTTTTAGTACGACGATTCTATATGCACACATGATAGGATTCATCAGACACGTTTATCTGAACCACTCAAATCACGATATATCGGCATCCTGTGTCCTTTTGTTTCTCTCTTACCCCTTCAGATGTTGAGTTTTTATAATTTGAATGATTCGAGATCTGGTGTATTATGATCTAAATGGCTAGTCCTATCAATTTGGATATACGAACATTTTATTGAAATTTTCTCCACGATCGATGATCATTTAGACTTTAGACAAATAATATTACTCAGCCCTTTGTCTACTTTTTCATTTGTACATTCTACAAAAAATTATCT
>CAIGRP010060018.1:0-15738 GCA_903798385.1 Fraxinus cuspidata | reverse complement strand
GGATGAATGATAACCTTATTTCTTATGTAAAGAAAGATATATTCTTAAAGATTGATAATGTGGCGATTGTACAAAGATATCAAAGTATGAAAACTCGTAAAGAACAATTTTAGATATTTCATTTTAGTATAATGTTTGTGTTATATTGTTTTATTACTTTTTCATATACCACCTGCACTGGAAAAATTTTCTAAGTCTGCCCCTGGTCATACATAAACACTAGAGGAAAAATCATCTATCTCCATGTCATGGGAAAATAACCCACTACAGAAAATAGAATACAGTCATGTAGTCATATTGATATAATAATTATTTGTGAGCATGTTAAACAACAAAAAAAAGAAATGGAAGCAAAAGTAATACTAAAATCATAGAGCTACTAAAATCTTTCTTTGTTTTAGTTCATGTAACTTGTTGAGAAATATCGAACACATTGCTATTGATTTTGTGCCATCTTTCTCTATATCCTTTTCATTGGAACTCAAAGGAGAATGAGAAGCATATGTCATGGTCGACAAACAAAGGAGGAAGTCGACTTGTAGTAGCACCTATGGGTGCTGACAGCGCCGCTACCGCTGTGCGTAAGACACGAGGACCATGGGTACCACTTCAATGTTATACAGCGACACCCATGGATGGTGCTTTCGTGGCTCCCATACAATGGTTACGCCTTTAACTATTGTTTGATGACCATTATTTGGCCAAAATAATATTTTTGGGATACTGTGTTGTTAAAAAGAAAAATGTTTTGGGTTTGTGTACAAAATATTTTATTGTGTGAATGTGTGGATGAAAATAAACATATAGAAAAAATAGTTTTCAAATAATGGTTATCAACAGGGGCTTAATCATTGCTGCAACATATAGATTTAGTGGGAGGGATGAGTCCATAGTGTCATAGTAGCTCTGATAAGTACCATTTTTTGTGAACGTAGGCAACACAAAGTGCTAGTGTTTTGGAGAAAAAGCTTCAATTGCCTTTTGGGGTCTGGTCGATGTCTCTACGGGTATTTTTTAGCAATAGTAAAAGTTGGGCATATTTTTAACAATTGGGTTAAATGCCAATTTTGTTTCATTACAATGTAGGATAAGGAAAAGGAAAAATACATAAATATAATAATTTAATTATACGATTTCATATTTGACAAACTTACAAAAACATTTCAAAAATCAAGTGATAGCAAACTTCTGCTTCTCCCTCTAGGATTCTCGGGAAAGACTAACTATAAAGCCCAGAGAGTCCAGGCCACCAACACCACTTAGATTGACTCCACTGCCCCTTTATGGCTCTCTATCTTCATCAGTGTTAAGTCGAAATCTTCTTTCATCACTGCTATTGTGAAGACAGGAAATCAGAGAGAGTCACCCTCTTTTGTCCACTCGGCTTCGTCCCCCATACCAATGCCTACAAGTGTTACAAACTTAGACCATTTGATGGATGTGGTAGTGGGTTGTAGTGGTGGTGGTTCAAAGGATATATGGTGCGTGTTCTATGTGTAATGGTAGGTTGCAAATCTGTTGGGTGGTGGTGCGGTGGATGTACAAATATGCATGATAGTGGTATGATGTATGGATCTACACAGATTATGGTGCAGTACCAATGACATAGTGGTGGGGTGGTAGTGGTGAGGGTGGTTGTGAATTGGTAGAGGCATTTGGGTACAAATCTGCATAGTAGTGGTGCAAAAGAGGTAGTTGTGGTTGCGGTAAAAAATATTTCAGAAATTTAAAAGTATTCTTTGTTCTTATTAGGTTCTTCATTTTTGGCTTATAGATTTACCCTCAAAGGCTTGTTTAAACCTTATAACTTTTAATAATTGTTCCTCACAAGAAATCTAAATATTCGAGAGAGAAAATATTGTTTTAGCATAGCTTTTGATCACTTACTGACGTTATTCTTTATTTTGGGTTGCCCTCTTTCTTGCATGCTCTCATATATCTTAACAGATTTTGTACCACTTGAAACGAATCACACTCACCTCCAGTTGAAAGTTGTAATCCTTGGCAAAGAAAAGCCCATTCTATCTAGTTATCGCCTCCGTATCCTCCACTAATAGATGTTCCATCACGTGCCTAGATTAACTTATATATGTTCATATCAATTTATTAAAGTTTAAGATAAAATTGCTCCAAGATTTCTAGAATCTGAGAAGCAACACCCCACCCCATGCAAACCAATCCTCCATATGACTGTATAATAAATATACACTTTCTGTAAAGCGTCTTCATATTTCACTGCATCTATATTCCTCAACAGTTGCACAAGACCATCATCACATGTTGCATGAATCCGCTTCCATTTTCAACAAAAAAAATCCCACAGCTTCTTGCCACACTGTCTCTATTAACTGTACTTCATCCCTTCTTTCTTAAATTTTCTGTATGGTCTTAATTTCTTTCCATGAGTAGATCATGTGCATTAGAATTGATGATATGAGTGATGAACTATTTCTTGGATCTTGTGGGCTACCCCTCATGGCCCTTATAAAGATTTTCAGTATCTAATCATACTGCCGTCTAAAATTACAAGGTGCGACCCAAATTACACATAGAGAGTGGGCGAGTAGGTGATTATGCGGAATTAAAAACTAATAATTAAATAGCAACGACTCACTTTTAATTATCTCTAGATGGTTGATCAATCAATCCAATTTTCCTACATTGAACTGCCATATTTATATGGAAATAGTAAATAATACACAGAATGATCACAGAGAAACTCCAATTAGGTAAAAATTTCAAACACTTTTTTAGTCAGAAATCCGATATAAACGAATTTAAACTTATAGTCCGCCAGAAATATACCGCTATGCCCTATGCGAATCTTTAAGTGCTCATAGAAACACATGCATTCTTCTATGTTCTCATCCATTATAGAAATATAGTCGGGTCGTATCTTGGAATATGTTTAACTTTACCCAAAAGAGATTGTTAAATAATTTAGGAACATTGATTCCTCAATGTTTCAATCGTGTGTCAAGGTGTAGAATAGGTTTAAAGAAAATTATTACGTAGGGATTCGTGATCCAACTACATTCATCATACATTCGAAAACTTCAAATTACATTCAACTCTATTTCCTTTCAGTTTAGTTATATCATTCATCATTGCATATTTAGTTTAATTTAGTTATAATTTCATTACAATAACACTTCAATTTTATTTTTTCGTTTAAGGTCACGGTAATAGAAATTGAACTAATCTATCTTTGTGAGACGATACTCGGACTCAATAAGTCCAATTTATTACTTGTTAATGAACCATACGCTTGCGGTGTGTTTTATTCGAATATATTTTCATGAAAAAATTTTTGACGTCATTATCGTGGATTGAATTTAGTTTAATTTTATTTATCTTGACACTAATTTGAATATCATTTTTATTTTTAATTATCTTTAGTTTGGTTAGTTATTTTTTTAGTAATTTATCTAAGTGTTGCTTTTGATCCTTTTCCAGGTATTATATGTGAAGGTCGCTTGACGATGACTTTATTCCAGTTGATTCGGAAATCAAACTAACCTTCCATCGTAGGCAAAGCGAAGCAAGAGTAGTACAACAAATGGATAACGCGCAAAATGAACAAGTGGTTCACGTCAACGAAGAAGATATTGTCGATGAGGGAAACATGTTAGTTGGGGATTTTATGACACCGCAAATCATTCAGAGTCAATCCAGCTTCGTCTACCCTCCATTTGGGCATCCTAAGTTTCAACTGAAGACCAATGTCATACATTTATTTCAGGATAGAAATCAGTTTTATGGCATAACTAAAGAGAATCCACATACACACGTCTCTCGATTCTTGGAGATGTGTCAACACTTTCGATATCAGGGTATCTCAGATGATGCTATCAGACTAAGGTTGTTCCCAAACATACTACGTGATAAAGCACTAGAGTGGTTGAACTCTTAACCTATTGCCAGCATTAGCACATGGAACGACCTAACCATAAAATTTTGCAGAAAGTTCTTTCCACGGGCCAAGATAGCGAAACTGAAGCACGACATGTCTATCTTCTGCTAAAATGAATCCAAATCTTTTGATGAAGCTTAAGATCGATTCAAGAACATGCTAAGGAAGTGTTTTCATCACGTTATTAGCAAAGGACTCCAGGTCCAATATTTTTATGTGGGATTACTTCCATCGTTCAAAATCATGGTGGATTATTTGTCGAATGGTTCATTATCAACCATTGATGACATATTGAAACTATTTGAAACAGTGGCGACTACTTCATCAATATGGTCTTCTAAATAGGTGGTTCAAAGAAAAGTGCCAGTGTGTATGAGGTGGATGCTTACTCAGTCTTGATCGCAAAAATAGACTCATTATGCTATAAAGTGGAGAGCATATCACAAACAGGTAACGTTGCACAAACCAAAAAGCCGAGCTATGAGGAGTGTAGAGAGAATCACAACATAGGGGAATGCCCAATTTTAGCTCAAGGTATGGAACAAGTGGACTTCGTACAATGTGGACAATGTCAACAAATGAATCCACATTCAAAAACCTACAACTCGGGGTGGAGGAAGTATCCTAACTTCTCTTGGTGTGGTCAAAATCAAAATAGGCCACATGATCAGTTTCAGCAGCAAGAGAAGAAGTTGCAGTTGGAAAAATGTTCGGTAAATTCATGGAGAAAACAAATCAATACATGGAAAGATGACACTATCCATAAATGGCTGAGCCCCAGGTTCGCTACCCAACAATACAAAGATCAACCCCAAGGAACATGACAAAGCAATAACAACCAAAAGCGGCGTGTAATTGCCAGAAATTCATGTCAAGAGGCCTGCTGTGTGTAAGGAGAAAATGTCTTCTTCGTATGAAAAGAAAGTGGAACAAACTGATCAAACACCTGTAAGGAGAGTTTAGAAACATCAAAGGTTAAGAAAAACAATCATATCAATCCTTACAAACCTCATATTCCATTTTCCTAGAGATTGAAAAAACACAAGTTGGATCAACAGTACAAGAATTTTCTGGAGGTCTTCAAGAAAATACACATCAAAATTCCATTCGCTGATGCACTTATTCAAATGCCTAGCTATGCCAAGTTCTTGAAAGACATTCTACCTAACAATGCAAGCTAGAGGAGCATGAGACTGTAACGTTGACTGAGGAGAGAAGCGCTAGAATCCAGAAAAAGCTACCTAAAAAATTTAAAGACCCATGGAGTTTTACCATACCTTGCACTATTGGAATTTTTCATTTTGATAAAGCTCTATGTGACTTAGGTGCGAGTATTAATTTGATGCCAATTTCTATTTTCAGGAAACTTGATTTTAGGAGAGGCTAAAGCAACAACAGTGACTCTGCAGCTGGCTGATCGATCCCCTACCCAGCCAGAGGGATTGTAGAAGATATGTTGATTAAAGTGGAGAAATTCATCTTCCTAGCGGATTTCCTTGTCCTAGACATGGAGGAAGATAATGATATACCACTTATACTAGGCTAACCGTTCTTAGCTACTGGGAGAGCACATCAACATATAGAAGGGTCAGTTGATTTTGAGGATCGGTGAGGAACAAGTTTCTTTCAATGTTTTCAGGGCCATGAAATTTCCTACTGAGTTAGACAGATGTAATTGAAAAAGTGGTCCACGACACATTTCTGCTGCACAACTCGTCAGACGCGTATGAAGCATGTATCGCACATTCCCAATCTACTCACTCTGATTCTCTTGAGATTGAGATATGTGGGAGGTTCTTGGAAACTAACCCACCATACACATGGAAACGTTAGATTGAGGAATTAGGAACTGGTACTACAACGCCACTACAATCTGTTCAACAACCTCCAAAGTTGGAGTTTAAGCAACTTTCGCCTCATTTTCGTTATGCTTATTTGGGAGAGTCTTCTACACTTTCGGTGATTATTTTGAGCTCAGTTAGTAAGGTGGAGGAATAGAGACTATTACAGATACTCCGAGAAAATAAAATAGCAATGTGATGCTCTATTGCGGATATCAAAGGGATCAGCTCTCACTGTGCATGCACAAGATTCTCATGGAGTAGAATTTTAAACCCTGTATAGATGGTAAGAGAAGGCTAAACTCGAACATGAAGGGGTGGTTAGGGCTGAAGTATTGAAACTTCTGGACATCGGCATCATTTACCTGATATCACACAGTGCATAGGTCAATCTAGTCTAGGTTGTGCCTAAAAAGGATGGCATTACGGTAGTGCAGAACAAGAAGAATGAGTTCATTCCCACGTGAACTGTTACAGGCTAGAGATTGTGTATTGATTACCGAAATCTTAATGCTGCTACTAGGAAAGATCTCTTTCCTCTTCTATTCATTCATTTGATGCTAGAATGGCTGGCAGGTCATTTTCAAAACTGTTTTCTCGAAATATATTCTGGGTTGTATCGGATGATTAGGAAAAACCCACTTTCACATGTCCCTATGGTACTTTTGCATACCTTAGAATGCCATCCGGGTTGCGCAATGCCCTTGCCACGTTCCAACACTGTATGATGGCGATATACTCCGATTTGGTTGAAAAATTCATAGAGATCTTCGTGGATGACTTTTTTTGTATTTGGATCGTCCTTTGATGAATATATAGAGCACTTGAGCTTGGTGTTGCAACGATGCAAAGAGACGAACTTGGTTTTAAACTCCTAAAAATGTCACTTCATGGTTCAGGAGGCCAATGTGTTGGGGCACCGCATATCAGCAGCGAGAATCGAGGTGGATAAGACAAAAATTATGGTTATTGAGAACTTACCTTCACCGACGTCAATTAAGGGTGTTCATAGTTTTTTGGGATATGCTGGGTTTAATAGATGGTTCATTAATTACTTCTCGAAGATCATGAAGCCTCTGTGTAACCTACTAGCCAAGGATGTCACATTTAACTTCTCTGGAGAATGTCTTATGCCTTTCAATATGTTTAAAGAGAGTCTTACTTCAGCACCAATGATCATCGTACCCCATTTTAATAAATGTTTGATGCTAGTGACTACGCGTTGGGGGCAGTATTGGGATAGTAGAAGAATAAGATATTTCATATGATGTACTACGCAAGCAAAATAAATTATGCCACTACGGATAGGGAACTATTAGTTGTGATCTATGCCTTTGATAAATTTCGGTCATATCTTGTGGGATCAAATGTCATAGTCTACATTGATTATGCTACCTTGAAGTACTTATTGATGACGAAGGATACCAAATCGAGACTTATCTGTTGGGTGTTACTACTACAAGAGTTTGATCTGAAGATAAGGGACACGAAGGGTAGCGAAAATGTGGTAGCAGACCACTTATCTCGACTTGAATAGGGAGAGTAGAATGATTTAATCAAAATTAACGAGATTTTTCCAGATGAGTAGATTTTTAGCATGTATGGAGTGCCTTGGTATGCTGACAATGTAAATTACTTAGCCAAGTCTATCACACTACCAGATTATACAAGTCATCAGAGAAATAATTTCTTCGCTAACTTGAAATATTATTTTTGGGAAGATCCCATTCTGTATAGGCGAAAAGTAGATCAAATTATTCAACGATGTGTGCTAGAGGAAGAAGTGCCTAAAATATTAGAGCAATGTCACGCATATGCTTCCGTGTGCCATTTTAGGACATCCAAACCAGCAGTAAAAATTCTACAATCTGGGTTCTACTGACCTTCATTTTTTCGGGATACTTTTGAATTTTTGAAGAGGTGTCAGTGCACTAGAAATATCTCGAGAAGGAATGAGATGCCCCTAAACAACATCCTTGAGGTGGAACTTTTTTATGTTTGGAGAATTGACTTCATGGGATCATTCCCACCATCATTTTCGAATTAATACACATTGGTTGCTGTTGACTACGTCTCCAAGTAGGTGAAAGCAGTAGCATTGTCAATAAACAATGCTGAGGTGGTGATTGATTTTTAAAGAAGTATATTTTTACTCGTTATGGCGCTCCTCAGGCTATCATCAGTGATATGGACAAGTATTTTTTGCAATCATCAATTTGAGTAACTGTTGGCTAAATATGGCATCTGACATTGTGTAGCAACTCCATATCATCCTCAAACCAACGGCCAAGTTAAAATTTCTAACAGGGAGTTGAAGAAGATCTTGAGGTAACAGTGAGCTCTTCTCGAACATATTGGTCTAAGAAGCTTGACGATGCACTATGGGCTTACAAGACAACGTTCAAAACACCTATAGGCATGTCTCCATACCGATTGGTTTTTTGGAAAGCGTGTCATTTTCTAGTTGAGTTGGAGCACCGAGCATACTAGGCAATCAAGAATTTAAACTTTGATTTGAAGGCAACTTGTGAAAAGAGATTGCTTCAGTTGAATGAAATGGATAAATTCCAACTGGAGGCATATGAGAATGCAAAACTTTATGAGGGGCATACCAAAAAGTGGCATGACATGAATATTCAGATACAGAAGTTTGTGATATGACTGTATACAACTTGGAAAGTCAAGCTATTCCCTAAGAAGTTGAGGTCAAGATGGTCTTGACTATATACAGTCAATAAGGTGTTTCCATATGGAGCAATTGAAATCACTCACGATAGCAATGGAACATTTAAGGTAAATGGACAATGATTGAAATCTTATTGGAGCAGTAATTTTTGAAAAGAAAAGTCCACCGTCGACCTCAGCACACCGGAGTGAATTAATCGAAGTATAGTCGAGCTAAAGACTATAAACTAGCTCTGGTTGGGAGGCAGCCCAACATTTTCTTCCCTTTTATTCATTTCACTTTATGCATTAGATTATGCGTTTACATGTTTTTTTTATTATTTTCTTTAGTCATTTTAGGTCATTCATTGTCCTTAGAGGTCAATAAGACTCTATGCAAGGCCTCAATTGGTTTTAAATGTATTGTACATAAGTTTTGGGTGTTGGAATGGTATTTCGTTGATTTGGTGCGAAAGTCACTCATTTTGAGGCAAAACGATCAAATTTTGAGCTTTTGAAGATCAACGTGATTTTTCAAGTTTAAAACTATTTTTGGAACTAAATTCATTGCATCTACGCCCGCCCTATGATTTAAAATTTTTTTTAACAAGTTGTGGGGTTGTTGGAAAGCCATGTTGCATTATGGATTTAAAACCGAATTTTTTGTAAAAATTGACAAAAAATGAGTTTGTAAAGAGTTGAGTATGTTTTTAAATTTTTTCACATTGCACTTACTCATCACAATCATTTGAACTTATTAGGCATGCAAATCAAGGCCTCGGGGGTCTGGAATGGGCGAATGTAGTCAATTTTTGAAACGATACGAAACTCCATTCCTCGTGGTCTACGCGACTGCATAGACCACCAGGGAAAGCAGTTGCAAGGTAATGATCAGGGCCAAATTTGGCCCTGATACTTTCCTCTATCCGACTGCATGCACTTACTCTATGTAGTTGCATAGAGTAATTTGTTCCCTCCCTCGTCCCCCCTCCGATTTTTTTTTTAAAAAAACACACGCACGCTACTCTTCATTTCACACACACAGCCATACACTCATGCAAACCTAGTGCATATCCACATTTCACCTCACACAAACAACCCTACACGAATACACCAAACTCCAAATCATTTCTCCTTTACATTTTCTCCATTTTTTTCCTCCAACCATCAAGGTACGTCATCCATCCCTCCTTACCATTATTTGATTTAACTTATTTTGGTACTTTGAGAATGAAATTGAATGTTTGATTAAGGAGTGGAGCATTAAGCAGTTGATGGAATTTCTAATGTTTGAGTTGTATTGACAAAATTAAGGTTGGGTTCATAACCTAGGTCTTGCAATCTCCATGGCAAATGTAAGGCTTGCAACGTGTTCAATGGAATGCATATGTGAACATTTATGTAGAATTAGGGTTCATTTCGAATTTGTTATTGTTAATATGCATTTTGGATTGCTTTTTGTGTTGATGTTCTTTGCCAAATGTCATTAGAAACACCAAACCACAAAGGTTCACACATAGGCATGACATGGCTAGGCACACGGCACTTCATGTCTCTCACTTCGTCCATTTGTTTCCTAATCCAAACGATGTCTATTTGACCTCAAATTGGAATATGTGTGAGACTGCACTACCCTCTTTCATATGCTCGAATTGCTCGAGAATTTTTTATTTTTCTTGACGATGTTCGGAGACGAAATTGCTTGGTCGAACACGATTTTATATGGAAAATCTTCAATGTTTAACTTGATTATGGGTTTGTTGCCTACAATTTGCATTTGTGTTCTATAATACACGTATTTCACTACACTTTTAGCCGAGCATACCTCCATACATTGTTTTTATGCTTTTGTTGGTCCATTACATATAATTTTGGATTACTTGAATATCATGCATACCTTTGACGTCAGTTTAGAGGCTTTGGTGCTCATGTGTTCCATTTCATCTTCAAGTCTGGTAGCATCTACTTTTTGCATCACGAATGACTTACACGTTTCATTTTTCTTTGTGTTACAGAATGCCTCCTAAGCGAACGGCCAAAGGAAAAGAGAAATTAGCTTTCACTTTGGGTACCGCACGAACTAGGAGACCTGAAGGGGGCATACTACGATTTTTAAATCAAGAGGCCATCACTCGTTACTCTGATATCATTAACAATTGGACACAGCTTCCAAATAGACTGATAAAGCTAGAGAATTTTCCCGGATTCGAGATAGTTACCTTGGTCCATAACTGTGGTTGGGAAAAAAGTCATAGAATGACCATATCTAGTGTATGAGGGACTAGTTCGCAAGTTCTATGCAAATTTCAACGTAGACATCGACAACTTCGGATTCGAACATCTAGAATGTGGGATAAATGGATCATGTTTACAGTCGAGGTCATACATGACTACTATCAATTGACTTCGGATAACATTGCTCCTATTCCCGGAGATTTCCAATGGAGTATGGTCGGGGGCGTTTTATTTGGGCATGAGGATGCTTGGCCATTACAAACTTCTGTGTGGCATCGGATTGAGCATACACCATCAATATCCATTCTTTGGTTGTTTACTTTCCACAACATCTAGCTCACCTTACATAGGACCACATTTATCGATCCAACGGTCGGTTTACTCTATCACTTGGTAAGAGGATGGAAGATTGATTTAGCCACCTTCATTTATGATCGATTCATTCTTAGGGTGTCTGGGGGAGATCGTCACCATTCTTTGATTTTTTCGAGTTTAATTAGTGGAATTTGCAAGAGTGTCAGCGTTACTGTCGTATCCGAGAAGCTTCGCGAGAAACCTAGCCCCTTTATTAAATAGACTACCTTGGAGGCTCAAGATCGAGCTAGGGCAAAACAAAGAGAGAAGCAAGAAAGGACGCAATTGAGGCAGCAGCAGGCTGTACATGATTAGGGGGCTGAGGATGCCGAGATACCTGAGGCACCACCACCAGTACCTCTGGATGTTGATGTTCGCTACCATAATCGGTTATAGTAGAGATATGGAGAGTCTTCAACAGGCTGTGGACGACATGGGTACGGACCTCCAAAGGTTGAATAAATACATTCTTAGTACCCGGGACTTCATTTCTACCGCTATTTGAGAGTCTTCAGCTACAAGATGAGAGGTTGAGATCCTGAATGGACGGTTAAATCACTATGTGGGTAGAGTTGATGGGATTCAGCTGAGGACTAATAATACTTGGGACCGCTTCGGTAATATTGAGACTGAGGTTCGGGATCAGTCTCTTTACATTAAGGGCATATAGGCCGAGCTTGCACAGTAATTCGAATTAACGCGACAAATTCCCACACCACTCCCACCACCATCAGCTGATGGCGCATTCGGTTCTAATTTCCATCCACCACATCCGTACTAATCAGGGGAGTATTCTGAGCCCATTTCTCTTTATCTTATTGTAATTTGTTATGATTGTTATGCACATTTTCATATTGCCTAGTGCTATTAATCACAACATTGAGGACAATCTTTGACATAAGTTTGGGTGGCATTTGTCATATTTTATTGTAGATTTGCATGATTGTGTGAAATTTTTTAAAATTTACAGTTTTCATTTAGTTACTTTCGGTCTCTATTTGTTTGTTTCTAGTATTAGATTAGAATTTTGTGTGTTTGTGTGGGTCTGATAACTTTGTCAGCTATGATGTTAAATATTGGAATTTGTATGAATTGTGAATAATGAAAATAGTGCACTATTAGATTAATCAAAGCTTGTTAGTATAAAACATCACATTTTCTATGCACAATACTCATGTTTGACATATTAAGTTCGTGATGTGGTTCATTATTTAGAAAATAGTTGAACACGGTAAATAAACCCGAATAACCTTCATCGTATGAATCTATAATCCAACTATAGAGTGGTTTTGAGATGGTTGAGTTGTTACAAGGGAACATTAAGATGAGTATGGATTCCATGCATGCTTCTAACTTGTGTGGATTGTCTAAAACCAACTACACGAGGAGTTAGAGGTTAGTTTTAGAAAATGGATGTCTAAAAAAGAGGGACATTGCACTAATCTTTGAGTAAATAAAAGTATTTTTTTAAGCATGTATAACTCGAGTGATTAAGTATGTAAGGGTGGTTTAAAACCTAGTGCCCTATGGTCATTTGACTTAGGAGTCATCGGCCTAAATCTCGTTACATGGGTTATATAAAAAGCAAATGAGAGAATGTTAAAAAGAACACACACACACACACACACATACATACATACACACACACACACACACACACATATATATATTAAATTACATTGATTAAGCCTCAAACATTCAGTCGATAGAACTATACCTTTAATGAGAGGCAGGCAACTTAGTTTTGTCTTAAAGGTTGAAGCGATCAAAAATAGAGGAGAATATCGACTTGTTAAAATCAAAACTTGTAGTAGTAAGACATATACAACCTAAAAGAGGGTAAGGAATAGAAATAAAAACGTTTAACTAGGGATATACCCTTAGAACACATATCTATGCGGTCGCATAGAACAAAATCTATACAGTCGTATAGATCTATTTAGCACAAAAAAAGAGGCTCCTTCAGTTCTTTTATGCGATCACATAGAGGTGGCCTATGTCGTCGCATAGTTAAAATTTTAGGTGAGATTTTGGTTTCCTTATTCCAATCAAATACCTATGGAAATAAGATTTCGGTCACGTATTTACATTGTAGAGCCATCCAGAACACGGGAGAGGAGATTCATAAGGGTTTTAAGAGAAGAAACAAGGTAAGAATAAGGAGAGCAATATTACGAAACAAAGATTAAATTCAAGAATCGAATTGGTGATGTCGTTCTTCATTTATTTTTCTGATTTTCTTCATTCCAACATGTTAGGCTAGGTTAATTCTGTACTAGAATTAGATTAACTATGTAATATGATTCTTAAATTTGAGTTTTACAATTCATCACATCAAAAACACATTTGGATATTTGAATGATTTATATGAAGTTCTTCTCTCCATAATTATTGTATACATAATTGTGTGAGTTTGATGATATATTTCATGCATTCGAAAGAAGAAAAATAGGTTCGATGCTGTATAAATCATCATAGGGTCCGATAGGGGATTTACCTATGCAAATCTTTAAGTGCTCATAAAAACACATGCATTATTGTATGTTCACATCCGTCATAGAAATATAGTTGGGTCGCATCTTGGAATTGATTTAATTTTACTCGAGAGAGACTGTTAAATAATTTAGGAGCATTGATTCTTCAACGTTTCATTCGTGTGTTAAGGTGTAGAACTAGTTTTAAAGAAAATTATTACATTGGGATTCGTGATCCTACTACATTCATCAAACATTCGAAAACTTCAAATTACAATCAATGCTATTTGCATTCAGTTTAGTTAATTTAGTTATAATTTTATTACAATAGCACTTCAATTTTATTGTTTCAATTAACGTCACGGTGATAGGAATTGAACTAATCAATCTTCGTAGGATGATACTCGAACTCAATAAGTCCACTTAATTACTTGCTAACTAGCCATACACTTGCAGTGTGTTTTAATCAAATATATTTTCGTGAACCGATAACACAAAAAAATGTATAATCTCGATAATATAAATCTTTACTTGACAAAAATTAAAACAAGTCTTCACGCATAATATTTTGTTTTCTTAATAACAAAAGAAATCGTAAACAACGAAACTATCATCTATTTCTAATTTTTATGAGTCATAGGAATCTTTAATGGCGGAGTCTCATTATCTAAAGTAATGCATGACTCAGGTTCAAAAGCCATAAACAAATCAATGAAGTTTTGTGGCTCGAATTCTTTTTTGGGGTCTTCCTGCAACTCTGGTTTGAATTCCTTATTTGTTTCTAATTCAGGGTCCTCATCTGTTACTGGTTCAAGTTCTAGCACAAAGTTAAGTACAAGCTCAAGCACAGGGTCATGCTGTTTGTAGTTCCATAAGAATATTGTATCCTCACAGTATCTTCTAAAGTCAATCTTGTCCCAATCTTCAAGGAAATATCAAATATAACTTATAATCCATATGTCTCACGAAGTAAGCCACTTCTTTCTATTGAGGTCGCATAGTGCTTATAAGATGGTATATCAAGAGGATAGCCCCTTCATAAAATTTGAAGGATCTTGCTTGCTCCCACTTAAAAAGGAAATGTTCAACATGCTCAACAAATGTTCGATCTCATCTCAATTCATAATTTTTGTAGTTCTCGATAGCAGTTTGGCCAAGACTTAGGTATGTTGAACTATTCTTAGTCATCCTTGATCCTTTGAAAATCCGCAAGTGCATGAAATCGTGGTCCAGTAATATAATGATCAATAGAGTGTTGAACCCACAAGAACTATGTGTTTGAGTGAGTTAAAATTAATTACAACCTTAAACTAATACCTAAATTATCAATTAAACTAATGAAAGTAAGTAAATGTGTTTTTCAAATATGTGAGACATATTGCTAAGATGTCGAATCTCCCTTTGTATTCTATTTTTAGTGTAACAATTAAAGCGACAATTTGAAATCATTCATGTTGGTCAATATTCGTAATTTAATTGAAAATCTCTCTCGATAGCGATCAAATCTATTCCCTTCATGTGACCCTTCTATCTCTCGATGAAAGATGCAAACATAAATCATTCATGTTGGTCAATATTTCTAATTTAATTGAAAACCTCTCTCAATAGCGATCAAATATATTCCTCTTATGTGACCCTTGTATTTCTCGATTAAATATGCAAACATGATAAATGCATTAACAAATATTAGAACACCTATTGAAATCATATAAAGCAAAGAGATATCTCTCTATCCTATATCGAACCTTACAATGTTTATTATATAGTGCTTAAACCATATTCTCTTTCTCGATAATAATTAAATTCACTTACAATTTAATTGGTGATTAAGCAATTAAAAAGAATGATAAAAACGATAGTAAATGTTCACAAGTTAAATCAAATTAAAGTCAAAAAATTAATTAAAAACTAAAAATTAACTAAAAATATTATAACAAGGGTTGATCTCATCCTACCAATGTATATAATTAGCCTAACATATCGAAATTATAAGAAATCATATTTATATGAAAAGACATAATCCGAATTTTTGATAAATTGAGAAGATGAAAATGAATTTTGAAATCTTGAATCTCTTCAATGGTTTCTTGATGAATCTTCAATTGCGTCTTCTCTTCTTTGTTCAAAAATCAAGTTCGACTAAAAAATTGGAATATAACTTGTGAAATTTGAAAATAGATTTTGATCATATTTCATTCATTTTTGAGTTCTAATTCCATCCAACTGTCTCAAAGCAATCTTAAAATTATCGTCTTGT
>CAIGRP010059998.1:0-46669 GCA_903798385.1 Fraxinus cuspidata | reverse complement strand
TTTGCATGTGGACTGCTAAGGAGTAGAGCTTCAAATCTATGAGGCGTCTTGGACAATGGCCTCGACCGGCATAGAAATGATCGAGATGTCTTGAATATACGTGGTCGCACAACTTCAGTCCGCAACCTCAAATTTTTAGTCATAACATATATAATATATTATTAGATATAATATATATTATTTATCATCCGAGTTTTGGACTTTTAAATCTTTTTTATTTCTCAAAATTGGATTGAGATATATATATAAGTAAGGCGTGATTGATATATTTTCCCTAAAATTATGGGATGGGATCCTCCCAACAGTAAATTAGCCCGCCCAAATACACCAAAATCCTAATGTACTCAAATTTTTTAAATTCAATTTATCTTTTGTTGTTGTCCCATGTTTATGTATCTCTTTCTCTCTCCCCTCCGTCTTCCATTAATAAACTCAGCTAATAAACACTTGAAAGTCTTCGCAAAAAACCCCGTCCCCTCTCTTAAACAACCCAAATTCAAACCTCCGATATCCAAATTATGGAAAACTCTGATTCCACCTCCTCTGTTCCTCCGCCTGCTCCTCTTTCTCCTTCCTCTTTATATATGTGTTTTGCACGAGTTTTTGATATATGAATTGTGAGTACTTCATTTTTTTTCTGCCCGTTTATTAATTTTTGCAGAAGAAAGAGAACGTGATGCCGATCAACCCTAAGATTGCTGTATGCTCAATGCTTGAATTTAAATCTTCATATAGAATGAATCCACATAAAATGCATATAGAGTTTATAGCTTTGCATTTTGTTCTCGTCTATTTCGTGTTTTTGAATTGAAGATGAATAATTTACAGGAATTGACTGAATCGCGGCGGCAGGAGCTTCTCACTAGAATACAGAAATTAAAAGAGGTGATTTTGTGCACAATTCGTGTTACTTGAATTGATTTCATCAGCTTTATATTTTTTGATATCAAATATATTAAGGTATTTAGAAAGATTAATTTACATTTGCATTTTTAGAAAACAATATTTGAAGATGACTTCATTCATATTTGATTCAGAAATTTTGAATTTTTTTAAAAGATCAGCACAAGGATTTTCTAGTAAATGTTGAATTGAATGGTGCATCATTTTTGCGTACAGAAAGAGTAGATCGTTTTATTAATATATTTTTCAATTAATTAGGATCTTCAAGGTTGGAGGACGAAGTTGGACACTCAAGTTAAGGTCTACCGTGATGTAAGTATTAGTTGTTTTTTTTTTATTTTAAAAACGTTAATTACATATCTTATCGACCTCAAAATGGTTTATTTGCCCTCCTCTCTATTCTTAATTTGGCAGTTAATATGCACAAGAGGCTTAAAATTTTGCCAAACAACACTAGTGGCTAAATAAATTTTAAGCTAAGAGATTCCTATATAATTTCTGCTGCGAGCCTGCGAATAGTTTCAATTAAAGGTTTGGTCTCTATTTCTTCTATAATCATAAAATCTGATGCTAAAGATTGTAAGTAGAATATTGAAAACTTTTACGTAAGAAGCTTTGGCATCACTTGGGGCACTAATTCATTAAAGGTTAGGACTTGAACTCGTCAAGATAAACTATAATGAAAAGAGAGTGCCTTTGATTGGAACTTTTGGTATTAAATTTTTGAATTCTACAGAAAGAGTACATGACACATCCAAACCCTTATTATTAGAATCTACTACAGTTATTCCTATGTTCTTTTATTCAAATGATGTTCTTTTCCTACTAAGGTACTCTCAAAAGAGATATGACAAATAACTATGCCCCTATTATGTTGACAAAAAATTAGATGTTTATAAAAATTGATGAAATGTGTAGTCGAAAAGTTGATAAATGTTGTGGTCAAATAAAATGTGCGGTTATAAATGAGTTTTAAAAAATTAGGGCAAAACTGGAGCAATATTGAATATTTGAGTTAGAGCAGAACTTCATTAACTTTTTATATATGAAATTTGACATCTAATTCTTAGGTACACTTGCACCGATCATGCCCTCATAGCTAGTTAATAGCGGCTGATACACAAACACATTTTCAACCCACAACTATGGCATTTAAAGGTACTTGTCTGTTGCTTCCAAATAAATTTAACTTTTTTATCAGTCAAAATTATTTTTAAGTTACTTATTTTCACAGTAAGGTAAGAATGTATCAACTCTTGCAAAAAGGTTGACTTGCGGTGATGCTCGTTCTAAGAACGTACAATTTAGCATACCAGATCAATAAGAAGATCTTGAATTAACTATACATAGAAACCAACACAACATTAAGGTGTTAAAGCTTGACAAACACCAATGTACTAAACACTTCGGTTTGTACAATATTCTCAGGAAGTAACTCAAGCGCATTGGGCAGTCAAGATAGAGCATGGTCGATCTGATTATGCTCTCTAAGAGACTCTACTTATTGTATTGAAATTTCACCACAATCTACACATAAGAAATGATTCCGACGTAAAATGATTATGTGGTAGCCAGCTAATCGTGTTGATTGTGACCATCACATCTTAACAATTTGATGTTGAACTGCCCTGCCTTTAGCTTATTTGGAAGATTAGGAGAGAATATTGTACACGCTAATGATACATGGAACTATGTGAACAAGAAAAAGGAGAGAATTCTATAAAAATTAGAAAAGAACGATCAAAATTGCCCTTCAAATTAAGTCATGAAAGATGTCGATGCATGTGTGGTTTCTTTTAAGTGAGCTTTAACCAGCTTGTACCTTTGTGGCAGCGACAATAGAATGTTGATTCTGCCATGCCTCCAATTTATTTGAGAAGGTGACCCCTCCTTTCTTTATCTTTACAAACTTATAATTGAAACACTTTTTAATTTTTTTTTCTTGCAAAATTGTACGAGGAAAATGCTTTTTGGGGTACATTTTTGTTGGCATAATTTTTGAAATCTTGTCATTATCATATAAAAGCCTATTGCAACTCATACTTTGTGTAAAAAGTATTTGGTTTTTATTTATGATGGTGTGTATGTGATTGTATTCCTAATATCAACTAGCCAATCTCAAGAATCAAGATCAATACATGAAAGTGAAACCTTTGTTAGAATCAGAAGATGCAAATTCAACCATGGAATGATGTAGAATGTGTTCCACAACAGGCTGCCAATCAATAAAATAAACGATTTTATTGGTTTTCATTAAAACGACGGTGGCCTAGGTCAATAATTTTTTTATTTTTTAGTTAAATTTTACTAAGAAACAAAAATTCATTAGAAGGGGCCTGCACGAGTCGATCCATGCAAGCCGCCGGCCTGAAGGTCGCCTACAATTCAATTTGCAACACAACTAACCCTGTCTTTACTTCTCTAGTCACACATTATTGAAAGAACTAGCCCACCCAGAAGAGAGTAAAGTTGGTTTTACCTTAAAATTAGTGAGGAGAACAGACATGAGGTACTGTATGGCAAAGTGTCTAACAATCAAAATAAATGAAAGCGTTCAAAGAGAGAGGAAATGATAAAAATATATACTTATTTTCCAAATCACCTATTTCGACAAGATACATATGAATTTTTTTTTATTATAGTAAATATTTTACTTAAATATCTCGTTAAACATTTTTAATTACTGCATATAAATGTGTAATGTTTTTCGTCTTCACTATTCATATTTAGCAGCCAATGTGACATTGGTATATTGTTTGATGAAGTTGGCATAAACGCATATTTATAACCGTTGTTGATGAATAGCATGTTATCTTGTGAATTCATAACACAAACTTTATTCAATTTTTAACCTCTCAAACTTTTCTACGAAATTATTTAGCTTTGTGACCACTTCCCACTATATAAATTATAAAGTCGGAGGGTGAACTTACGAAGCACTTTCACTGTTGCACTAAGAGCAGGCAGTAGCCAATAGCCGTGAGCATCAAATGTCAATTTCATATTTCACAGATAGATTTATGGACACTTTGTTCACTATAGTTAGCATAAAGTGTAGTAATTCTCTCTAATCTAGTCTAATCTTGCATTCGTTCTCCTTCATTTATCCCCCAAACCCACCACCCCACTTTCTCTTTCTCTCAATGGCTTCAGGACCAGGAGAAGAACCTCTACCAGTCCTGCAATACCAGGTACATTTCCATGTTTTTGCAAAGAAAGAATTCTCGTTTTCTGCTTATTTTCTTGAGCTTTTGAGCTGTTTTAACTTTTTTAAGTACTTTCTGTTTGTTTCTCAGACATGGGTTCTGAAAGTTTCCATCCACTGCCAAGGTTGCAAAAGGAAAGTCAAGAAAGTTCTTCAAGCCATTGAAGGTACTGCAGTATTAATCCTCTCTCTCTTTTGGCTTCAAGAAAATTCTCTAAAACATTGACAACGTGTTCGGTAAGTCGACTTTACAGTACTCCATTCATTGTAATCTCAAGTCCTATCTAGTATCACGTACCAAACATGATCAGCTTCAAGAAAATTCTTCAGAACATAGGTATCCTGTCTTGTAAGATCGATTCTATAGTACTGGACAATGTTAAGAAAAAATAAGAATCTCATTCTACAGTATTGTCTAGTCCTGTATATGAATATGATAACTCTGTTTTTGTTATATTAGTTGCTAACCAAGTTCCTTTTCCCCTTTAAAACTTAATTTGCAGGTGTTTATACAGTAAATATCGATGCAAAGCAGAGAAAAGTTACAGTTACTGGAAATATTGATGCACAAACCCTGATTAAAAAGCTGGCGAGAAATGGAAAACACGCAGAGTTGTGGCCCGAAAAACCCGCTGGAAAAAAGAAAAAGTCTGGAAAATCAGACAAAGAAAATAAGCCAAAAAGCAGCGAAAACAGTGATGAAGAAGAGGAAGAAAATCCAGTTGAGAACAATCCTGAAGTGAAAATAAGTAATTCTTCTCCTAGAGTTAATGGTGGAAATGGAGGCCCAACTGTGAAATTCATCGGAGTTGACACTGTTCTTGAGTCAAAGTCACCGAGAAATGTCGTCGGCGGGGATAATTTCTCGGCAGTGGAGCAAAAGAGTCATCCTAATGGAGGAGCAGGCGGTGGAGGTGGCGGACAAGGTGGTGGTAAAAAGAAGAAGAAGAAAAAGAAGAAAGGGAACAACAGTAACAATGCAGGTTCAGGTGCACCACCGCCTAATCGTGCACCAGCAAGCATCGGATTGGAGATTCCAAGCACGGGTCCCACTCAAGTTGTTGATCAAACTAATCTGAGCCCTTCATTTCAGAATGTGATGCATTACCCACCAAGTAATGGACCCCAACAGGCATATGTGATGAGTTACAATGCGACGCAACCCACCGCAAGCGCGAGTACTCCAAGCTATTACATGCCTGCATCCTCACCGTACATGCATGCACATGCACACTCGGAGGTTTATCAAGCGATGTCTACACCGTTGGATTCTTTTGAAATTTTGAGTGATGAGAACCCTAATGGATGCTACATCATGTGATTACTTGAGGATCTTGATGAAACTTGAGAAGAAAATGCGGGGCATTTTGAAAAATGTACAAAATGCAGTGACTAGAAAAGAAAATTTAGATTTCTGAGGTTGGTTCTGTTGTGAGTAAATAAATATTGTACATTTTCTAATTATGTTGTTTGTGACATGCTACTACTTCATGTGCATTTTTTGATGTCTTCTTAGGTTTGGAAGCTAGAATTATAACATTTTTATTATATTGTTTACTATTTCCTATTATAGATGTGAATTATGGGGAAGAATGTGAAAATTTGAGAGTGTAACTCACATTATAAATTTACCCGAAACAAATGTGCTTCTCTTTTGATGCTTAGCCCTTTTCAAGGTAATCAATCTCCCTCAATGCATATTATTTGAATTTTGAATAGTGTTCAGGATCACATTTCTCCTTTCTTAAAATTTTTGTATCTTCGACTCCTTCTTTAATCAGCTAAAATCTCTACTTGATCATGTCAAACTTACTCAAATTATGCCTCCAAAAATGTTTTATTCCTATCTCTCGTATTTTTCTTTGCCTTTGTAAGCACAAGATACATAGAAATTTGTTAAATTTGTTTTTAACTTTTACTCGCCTCTATAATCAATAAAATTGTTGCAGGGTGCGAGCAAAATGCTTTAAATGAAGGAAAATACTTTAAAATAGGTCAATTTCGAATTGTGAAACATTGACCAAACAAGAAAAAAAAATCTTAAACAAATTTATTGATAAAGAGGTTGTTTTCCATTTCCTCTTTTGTCTTTCACCAAAAAAAATAAAAAATAATAATAATTAAAAAATAAAAAATTCGTCTTTTAGACATTTTAGGACTTACTATTATAAAATATAAACAGACATATATAGCATTCGTTTGGTGAGGATTAAAATCAGATTTTTAGTAGATTCTGATAAAAAATGATAGAAATGTATTATTGAAAAGTTGTGGATCCCATAAAATAGATTGTTAAAATTAATTGTTGACTTTAACTTAAATTAAAATTTTGATTTTAACCTCTACCAAACAAGGACATAAAGAAAAAAGGTATCTTTCATGTGAATTGAGAATACGAGCTCAAGACTTCAAATATACACTTTTGAGCTCTTTCGATTCTTCTGTTTCAAATTTTCAATTGAATTGGACAATATTGCGTAATTGTTATTAGCCAAACTAGAATTTTCACAATGGGGGGCAAAATTTTGAAGTGGGAATATACATTTATTTTCAAATTTTTTTAATAGACTTAAAAATAATATTTCAAAATGTTGAAAGGGGCCGTTGCCACCCCCCTCAGCCCTCAGTGGCTCCGGCGCTAATTGTTATTTGAATAAGTCTGCACATACAGGAAAATTCAACGGGTTTTTACACAGAAAGACATCTTTCTGTGATTGGTAGCTGCCAAAAAATTGTTTTTAGCAGCTTCCAAAAAATGTTAAATTTTCCTGTATTCGTAGCATTTTTATTGTTATTCCAAACTCAAGTATATTGGACAGATAAAGAAATAAAAAGAAACTAAAATATTTTTTATTATCTTCGACAGAATTGTCTAGTATGCTGAGCACGAGCACACCCAAAAATTCTTTCATAGGTCAACTTCTACCTTCGTATACATTTGAAGGCATGGAGGAGAATATATCGAATAGTGTTTCTAACTAATTTTTAACAATAGCTCCAACGGAAGTGAGAAAATGCGTGGAATAATTCAGCCTAACCAATCAATGCAGAATATTCATAGAAGAGTAACCTTCTACACACATTTTGAGCACCTTATCTTAGGGAAAATTATACTCTAATCTATATAGAATTTATTATTTTTTTCCATTATTGCAGTGCACGGAGTCTAATTATATTGTACATTTAGCCCCTGTATGTGACAGTTTATTTGTGGAATTTTATCGTTTTTCCTACTGTAATACAATACAATATTTAGAAATTGCATATGTTGACTAGCTCATACAAGTCGTATAATAGAAATTTTATGATCTCTTCCCCGTGAACGTAGACTGTTGTCCAACCAAGTAAAAATTCTCGTATCTCTTCCTTTCGTCTATATTCTATTTGATTTACGCTCTCATTCATGGTTTTCATCTTAGAACTGAATTTCTATTAGGATTACAGTCTCAGAGCTCTATTTGGGTATATTTTCCTAATTTATTTGACAATCTGAAGTGGAGCGGAATAAGAACCTTGGAATATATTCAGCTTCAATGTCAGAAAAGGGATTTTGTGGGAAGTCACTATTTTTGCTGATATTTGGTCATTGTCCAAGAGATCATTATCTTATCATTTGATGGTTTGAAATAAATTGCAAGAATTACACCCGTAAGTTTACTTTTAAGTTACTTATATTATTAAATAATTTTCAAATTTACATATTCTACAAAATATAGTTTTCTAGAAGACAAATTTTAACTTTCTAAATGAGTAACTTTTAATTACAATTGTCAAAAGTGAATGGTAGCTTATATCCAAAAGTGACTGTAAATGGTAGCTTAAAATCTAAAATCAGTTTAAGCCTATGTTTGGCCCCCATTTTTTTCTTATTTTTTAACAACACCTTATCCAACAAAATACTATTTCAATGCATTTTGATACAAAAATAAGGTTGCGTGGAATCCTCGAGCATTTCCGTACCACCAAGTGCATCATTTGTGAGAGGACAGAAAAAAGTTCTGTAACCAATTATATAAAGAAGATATGATTGAATATTATTCTTCAAAACTTTGTTTGAGCCGTATTTTTAAAAAATTTATTTTTAATCACACATTTTTCAATAAAATAATTTTATATGTAAATAAAAAAAAAAATTCTTACTTTATAATCACACATTCTAAAAAAAAAAAAAAAAATATTCAAAAATACATTTTTCTCTAAAATATGGCTCAAATAAGGGCTAAATCTATTTTATTACACTTACGTCGTCAAAACATTTCCATTATACTACCTCGTCTAGAAGCTCCTCACATGCACGTTAAATTTTTCCATCAAAGGTTTGGCATGTTTACAATTTTGTCAATTGGAAACTTAAAACTTACAATATTTGACTCGTCTAGAAGTTCAAACCATTAAACTTTATGCCCCATAGCCCCATTCTTTCTTCCATCAGTTTCACCCAGCAACATACGGCTCAACTGAAAATCATAAGCGTCTAGCACGAGCTCTTTTAGTTTAGTAAAATCAACCTTTGGCTCCCTCGTATGGTGCAAGCCAGCTGCATTTTTCACCAAATGTATGAAGGGGCGGACTTACATGAGGCCCAGTGGGGAGCTGCTACCCCCACTCAATTTTCAGATTTCCCAATTTTTCTTCAGATTTTTTTAGTTTTTTTTGTTCGGATTTTTTTAGATTTTCAAATTTTTTTCCAAAGTTTTTTCGTTTCGCCCTCACTGAACATTCTTTTCGGGTCCGCCCCACACGTAAAAATTTTTATAATTCAGTGACAGAAAAAGTTCAAGATATCTAAGAGTTCAAATGAGGTGGTCCAATGAAGATAAGAAAAAGGTTGGTATATGTTTTACTCTCCAAATCTTGAAAGGTCGAGAAGCTACACAAGCAGAATCAAGTAAAAGTAGAAGATGACAAGAAATGTTGAACCATTCACATAAGCAAAAATTCATTAATCAATGTCCAATTACATAAAAGCAATCACTATATACAAAGAGAACCTTTCTTTTTAGAATTATATCTTGTTTCCCATTTGAAAGATTCCAAAATTTCCAATAAACTTTTTTTTCATGCCTCTTTATTATTCATCAAGTTTGCTATGAATTTTTTTATCTTAACACACACAAAAAGAAAAGAAAAAATGAAGGGGAAAAAAAAGATGCGACCCATATCCCAATTCGTTGTATATCCGACTTAGCAAGCTCTGCTTGCCGGCTTTCGCCCAAGAAAAATGGCGATCACCTGCCACAAAGGATCACTTTTCTAAGTAACGTTATTGCATGTTTGATACGCATCAATGGATAGTTTTTTTAATTTTTTGATTTAACATGACTAAATAATATAATGAATAAGACTAAACACGTGATTTTTTTTTTTTTTTTTTGCTTAGCCAAACATCATTAGGCACTTTTATAAGAAAATGGAGAGAAAAAATCAATAGAATATAATACAGAAAATTTATTTTGAGCAATGATAAGCGCAGGTAAACAAAATAGATTCTCAAGAAAAACACATCAAATGACAAGTAAATTTGAAAAAAAAAAAAAGTACACCCCCCTTATAAAAGAAGAAAACTAGGAAAAAAAATGATAGCATTTTGATTTAATTCACAAGCCTGCAATTTCTCCTGATCTCTCCTTGATTCCCTGTTAGAACTTCAATTGATCCCATGTGCACCATTGCTGCAGCAAATTTGGTAGTCCAATAATTTGGATGATTTGAATTTTTCTTCACTAATGGTCTAGTTAAAGGTGTGTTCAATAGGACTTGATCAGAAACCAATAGTCCCTTGTTATTCTTCAAATTCTTGTAGTAATTGTTATCAATCTTGATAGGTGTTGTAGGATCAAATGGCACGACCGGATCTAGGCTCGGGTTTGTGCTCGTGCTCGTAGGGCGGGGGCATAGGCCTTTTAGGTAATTAGCATAGGTGGGATCCAGTGACGGATCTTGAGAGTATGTTGAATTGAACGAGTATAAGCGTTTGGCAAAGGATGAGCAATGGGAATCACCGATAGAATGAGCGCCCGAAAGAGTTACCATCTCTTCTAAGGACAACCCTTTTCGTGCGAAGTTTTCGTGCAATTCTGTCACGTTGAAGAATGCACTGGGAAGATTTTTTTCGACATCGTCTGATGACGAAAATTTTCCATCTCGACGTCCGGCTGGCACTGGATAATATAGGCCGCCAGCCTTGAAAACACTGTATCTGGCTGCAAAGGCAGTGATGTCTGCACAAGAGACTGTGTTAGGACATTGAGCTTCTACTTTGGCTCTGGCTTCATCAATTACCTCAAAACCTTGTACTCCTTTGTTTCCCATGCTGTCCTTCTCGGCTTTGTTTCCTGGTGTTGAGTCGAGAAGAATTGAAGCATCACAGCCCTGTCAAGAAAATAACATGTATGTCTTAACATCACAATCACAAGACTAATGTGCAAGTACTGTGCTTAGTTCTTTACAAATTCAAGAAAAAAATGTACATGAACTTATGTTAAATTAATATAAAGAAGCGTATGACAGAATTTTTCATGGATAGGCATAGCAAGAATTCCCTCCTGACTATCAAAATCGGAGTCTGAAGAAACGTAGTAGTGTTAAGGAGAGATATAGAAGGCCATATTATCAATCCAAAAATCTGCCACCAAACTGTGTTGTTCAATCATATTCAGTCTAGTGTACCAAACATTATACGATAGTTGGTTCTCAAGTGGGAACAGGAATGACACGACATGTGCACTCTGGGTTCAAGTTCACCATTGAGCTTCCAAAAAAGCTCATAGGACATGTTATATGATACTATATAATGGGTTTAAAGTGACGTAACTAAAGAAGAGAAGCGTGTGACACTAACTAATTTGTCAATCATCCTATCCACTTCAATGTCTCAAATATGCTACCCCTGGTTGGTTTTAATCGAACTAAGAAGCATGACGGATTAAAAAGCAAGATCAGCATCGCATACTAGTGTGTGTGCATGTGCACGTAGATCGATTCCCCTAACAAAGCAGTCATGTGGCATGTTTGATACGATGTAATGGGATGGACCAACATAGCTATAGAAGAGAGGTATGTAATGGGATTTATCAAGTATCCGTTTTAATCCTATCAAGTTTTGCGTACCAAAACATGCCAAAGACGGCTAGTTTTTAATGGAATCAACACAAATGACTGATTTAAAGCACAATCAGCAGTCCTTAAATTCACACACTGGTTTGTGTGTATGGGGTGGGGGCACAGAGCCATTACCCTAACAAAGCAGTCATGAAAGTGCAGTCTAATGAGGGCGGCAGCTATGCCAGAATCTTGGGTATAAGCCTGGTCCAATGTAGTTTTCACTATACTCTCAGCCGATGGACAAGTTTTCTGATAGAACCCCACTTTCAAAGGGGTAAACGCAGCTGAAGAACTCGCTAAAATTGCAAGAAATAATCCCAAAACCCCAAAAAACTTTTCCATTGGAATCTGATAGCTTTCTTTGTGAAGAAATTATGAGACAAAAATATTAAATGTTTGAAATCTGAGTTGTGTGGAGAACACAAACCTAGGATACTACAATTTATACTAAGGTTATTGAAAGACTATACATTATAGTTTAATGCAAGGAGACAGAGAAAAACTAAATTAGATAATGCGATGAAATTTGTGTTAAGAGCGTTTTATAATATTGTATTATCTATAGGCAAATAAACAAATGATGGCGTGTGGCCTCCACACGGTTCTCTTTTTAGATATGATGAACTTTTGTCATGTTGTAATCGAGTCGTGGTTTTAATCGTACATTGTATTATCAATCAAGAAAGAGAAAGATATGATAAAATTTGTTAGTTGTCCAATTCTAATTGTTGTATTGAGTCTTGAAGTTTCATTTTAAAAAGTAATCAGTATTAAGAGAACTAGGTAATCTCGTGGTATTATTTTCATATTTGAGCAATGTGGACATGACCCATAAGATGAAATTGCTTGTTCGAGGCTTTTGAATTTTAACATCATCTTAAAAGGTCAATTTTGTCAAAATAAGTTGTCCAAGCCCTTACATTCAATATATTTTTTCATATATAAGCGGCACATAATTCTACTTTTAACTAATAGACTTAAGGAACTATTTCGCATTCTCAATATAACGTGTTTACTCTCAAACCATTTGCAAGCGGGCTACTCGTTAGTTGTTCGATGATTAGTATTGTTCCATCCAACCTACTCTTTGTCCTTGAGTTCAAGACAATTTTTTAGTTAAAATGCTGATTGAGATGAATATATGTAAACTTGAGTTGAATATATTCAAAGAATTCAGAGACATGGACTCATCAGCACATAGTTACAATCTAAATAATACTATTTAACAAGAAGTTGCAATTAGACTATAGGTATACGTCTCTTTATATTTAAACTTTCACACCAACATCTGAAAGAGTGAACATTAATTTACTATATCTGGACTAGACTTCGTCAACTCGTCAAATCTAATTTTTTCTCCTTCTAGTTCTTTTTATTTATTGTAATTATTTTAGGAGATGACAGTTTTGTACTTTTTCCTGTTGTATTGTGGTCATTATGTTATGAATTAATCTACTAAAAGTCTTAAAAGTGAAACACAGACGGGAAAAAACCAGACGGACTTGTCGACCTGTGATTCGTGTATTTTTTTTTAAAAAAAATCCCATCTCCCAATGAATCGTTGCCAAGTGTAGCTGTTTGCAAATTTCTGTCTATTTTCCCTATTTGTCTAGCATTGTTATTATATTTTTATAACTTCTCGAAGAAAGTACTTGCTTCATTTTGAACAAGTAAATATCATTTGAATTATTCAAATTCATTGGTACTAAACACTCGTCTCCGTTAAGTATTACAAAGAAATTGATCATCGTATATTAAATAAAAAAATATGAGTCATATTTAAAATGTCCAGTTAATTAATTGAGAGCTAGGTGAATACTTATCACCCGTTGAACTGACTAACATTAATCACACTATGACGATGTGAATTAAATGATTAAATCATTAAAACGATTCTAAATTCTCGTATTCATACATTTAATTGGTCGACCATAAAATATGAGTTACTACTGGAGCAATTTGAGTTTTTCCCATTTTGTATATTTTCTTTTAGGTTATTTAAAGAGGAGCCACAATGGTCGAAGGTACAAATTTTGCTAATTAATTGAGAGGTAGAGGGTGCATTGTGCAAATGAAATTGGTAAAGAGGTAGATTTCTTACTAATCTGAAATGTTATGCCCTTTTCAAAATAGAAAGGATAGTCTTGAAAATCATTATAGAACCCTGGCTCTTGTTCATTTAGTTCCCTAGTATTTTATCATCGCTAGCTCGACATTCGAATATTCTGAAAGTAGTAGTTGGTTAGACTTAACCGATGACGTTCCATATTGGAAAAATCTTCATAACCACGTCCTCAACATATCAATCCGCACAGTGTTGGGGGGGTGGGGGGGGGGGGTCTTTCAAATATCATGCTTTTAGAACACCAGAATCATTAAGCTGCAAATTCGAATCATTCCACGATAATTCTACACCTTCAAAACATAGCTATGAAGCCTCAAAATTTCCAAGTTTTTAAGGTTCGACCCAACAAGCCAAGGGAATTCAAGATCAAGCAACGCTTGCTGCGCAGAACATACAAAAAAAAAAAAGCAAATATAAAAAGGCCAGTGAAAGTGTTTTCAAATGGCTCCAGCATAGATATTGGAGCTATGAAATGAGATTCACAGTGGCAAAGTAGAATAAAATAGAAGTCTTTCGATCTTTAATCATAAGAAAGAATAATGCAAACCAGACAAGCCAATACAACATAAGAGGCACGTTTTTAAGCAGAATCGTCAGTCGACTTGGGATCTTCTCTTGCTTTCAGAGAAGTTGAAGGGGATGGAGAGCCTTCTTGACCCATTTCAGCTCTAAGGTCATTGATACTCTGCTCCAATTCATCAATCCGGTTCCCCATCTCGTCAAGTAAGACACAGTTAAGGAATCAATAGGCCCATGCATATCAATCAGCCGTAAATATAAATCATACTGGACATTAATTTGTTCGTATTACAGTCACAACAATTGTATTTTTTGATATAAGAATGCAATATAAAACAGAAGAACTTTAAAAAGGATATTTTTACAGATGATGGACTCGGACATTGCCTGAAACCTGGTTTGCTGCAAAGATAAAAAAATATATATACAAGAATGTAACGGTTTTGTACCAAAAAGTTATGCAGAATTCAACTTATGCTAATAACTCACCATTTGTTGAAGAAGGTTTTGCACCTGAAAATGTAAAATAACAAGTAAGCACTTATTACAAGTATATCATATCAAATTCAGAAAGCAGACTCGTGTAATACCAGCATTTAAAGCCTATATAAATTTCTAATCCTGCATAGATTCATTTAAACTCAAGTATTCATATAATGTCTTGTAGAGGCTTCACAGACACTAGAGAAACCAAATCCATATAAATCCTGTAAATTAAAGCACGCTTTCATTGCTTGGACGTAAAGCAGAGTTTAATGCTTTGCTGAACCAGATAATCGAGACACACAATATCATTCAATTCCAAATCTATCTTGCATCATCTCATTCTTAACCATCCCCATTGCTATATTCAACTAGGCTTCACAAATAATAAATTAGCTACTCCACTGAGATAAAAAGGAATTTTAAAAAGTAAAATTCCACAGGACAATTTATCTGGCAACTTCAAAGAGCTTATAAACTTACAAAAACAGTCATGTCAGCGGTACTTTGTTTAGAATTCTCATTGTCGTGCCCGTCCTGTCAGCAAAGAAACACAAACATCAATTCTCACGCAAAATACTGATGCATAAAGTACTAGTCAAACTAACCAGATTGAAGAACATTGAAATACAGCAAAGATTTGAAATTAGAACAGATCGTAGTAGGAACTCCTAGGTGGTGAAGTATTCATTGTTGAGAGGGGATACCACACAAACATGTTAACTGAACAAAGAAGCGCACCCAGGTCCTCACAAGTATAGGATATGTACTCAAAATGAAGTTTTTAACTTAATAGATTCTATTATTACATCCTAGATTTTCTGCATGGGCATTCTACCACCATCTGATACATGCACTGGATCATCCAAATTGCAAGAACAATCTTTATATGTGCATTATTTCAGGTTCAGTTCTTAAGATGCTTTTTGCAACATAAATTAAACCTCCTTCAAATCCAACCAGTAACCCTTCAGCTACCACTTCCACCAAAATTATGCCTCAAGACTCCCCAAACATGAAATAAAATCTTCAATGAACTAACCGGTATCAACTATGATACTATACATATCTTCACAATTTTAGTTCTGATATGATGCAAAGATTTGGAGTAAAATTAATAAACGTTCTTCAAATCTTGAACTACCACTTAGATGTTGTGAAAATGAAGTAAACTGCAACAATTTCACACCGGCATAGCCTAACTATGAGCCTTAGCTACTTCAGTAGAATCCCCTACTGTAAAGCAGTGAGCTATGTGACCCAGTGAACATTTAATTAATTACAAGAAATAAACCACCAGAAGTAATATACACCTCTATTTATACACTAAAAACATTTTTAAAATGCATGACGTTCAACTTTTCACAACACAAATTCCATTTTGAGTTAAACTCTACTTCAGTTCTTCAAGATCTTACCTTTCAATATTTTTATTTTTTATTTTTTTCTAGGAAGAACCATCCCAAACCAGATTAAAAAAGAAATTGTTCGATTGTCCGAATTCAATGTCACATCATGCTTAATTTTAAACAAAAAAGGAAAAAGCAACGAAATTGAAGAACCACATAACCGAAATGATTCAGACCATAGACAGCATGTTGTTGTTCTTTTTTGGCATTTTTGAAAATCAATAAATAAAATAAATCTTGTCTAATATAAGAATTAAATAAATCTTTGAAAAACACAGATCAAATGCTTAATCTATGATTATAAAACGTGAAAAGTAAACCAAACCCTGAAATCTAATCGAGTGTATATAAGATTTAAAGTAAATCAAAATAATTTAGATACAGATTCACAGGAAAAATCAACAATTGAAAAATTAAATTACCATTTCTTTATCGGTGATGTTTCTCTGATGTTAACAGTGTGTGTGTGTGTGTGTGTGTGTGTGAGAGAGAGAGAGAGAGAGAGAGAGAGACTGATTTTGTGAATTTGAATTTGATGCAGTGAATTCACAGTACAAGGGCAATTTATATGAGGAAAATTCATTAGAGGTTACACAACTTACAAATTTGTTTCATATTGACCACCGAAAATTAATTTATTTCAATATTGTCACCTAACTTAAATTTATTTCAATTTTGTCACCACTAATATTTTTGTCTTAATTCGTACATTATCTATCAGTACTAACTGATAGAATTTTCTAACCTAACTTCTAACAAATCTCTAATTTCATCATATGCCCCGTTGTCCACCAAACCTTGCCACCTTTCTTTTCCACCTTATGGGTGGAAACCTCCAACTAAGATATCTAAGGTAAATTTTTATTCGATTTGTTGATACGTTTGTTGGCATCTCTTCCCAAGTCAATCAACTCAATATCCGATAAAAATCGTATTGCCAAATTTCACATTATGAGCATACAAATGCACCATTGCATTAGTCAAAGTCACAAATTTTGTCACTGACGTCACAATTTTATCACCAAGTCATAAATATTGCCAATTTTATTGATGGTTACAAAACAAACGATTAAATTGAAACAACAATAAAATATAAATTTAGTGATTAAATTGAAATAGAAGTACAAAGCAGGTGATCAAATTAAGAAAGTAGAAGCTAAGTAACCAACATGAAACAAGCCCATAACTTGGTTAACTTGCAGCAAATCAAATCAAGAAAGTTGAAGCCAAGTAACCAACATGAAACAAACCCATAACTCGGGTAACTTACAGCAAATTCTCCAGCTGCCCAAATCTAATTTGGGCCAACTATGCATATCGGAAAGGCCCATTAATCGGATATTTTATTCTAGATAAAATAGATAAAGAACCTTAAAAAAAAAAAAATTTACACAAAATTCTCTTCCCACCACACAATAAAGGTAAATTGTCTTATTTTAAATAAATTTAAAGCCCAAAATTTATTCAACGTGCCATCAAAAATTATCTTCATCATGAAGCAGTGCAATAAATATGGTACATCTTGTATAACATAACGAAATCTCAACTAAACTGCTGCCACAGCTGGCATTGGCTGGCCAACAACGTTGTAACATCGGCCACAGAGCGAGGGGTGGTCATCAAAAGTGCCAACTTGAGATGAAAAATTCCAGCATCTTTCACATTTTGAGCCTGTTGCACGTGACACCCCGATCCATATCTTGTTTTTTCCTTGAATGAGATATTCTCCGGTGCACGGAATATCTTCATCCCGTACATTTTTGAGTGACGGAAGAATCTCTACCTGCAGATTTATGTAAATGGATGAGAAAGTATTCATAATTCACCATGGCCCAAGCTATAAAATCTTGTTTGTCTTGTCAAACGTGAACTATTTGTATAATGTTGAATTCAGCATACCTGAGATGTTATAAATATGCGATGCAATGTATCAGCATCATTATCGGGCGCACACATGTCGACCAATCTTGTGGCCAGACCATTGTCAAATGCATGGAGATAGACCTTTGCTTCTAAGCTGGAACCAATCAACTTCTTACCACGTGCGACCTCGAGAACTTTGTTCACTTCCGTTCTTAGCTGGCCAAAGTAACGTATTAGGGGAGAAGTGGCAGTTCAAAAGAGAAGGGGGAAATGTCGGATTAATGTACAACGGTTCAACTATCATAAACAACTCAATTCATTCACATACAACCTGCATGTGATGTGATACAGAAAACCTTATTATTACCTCGAGAATCTTCTCCCAAAAATCGACTTCTTCTTCGGAGAAAGCAAGGTGTCTTTCATTTAACATGGGCCATTTTGACTCAAAGACGAAGTTTGCAAGACAGCCATCTTCACTGGTGAACTGAAAAGGGAGATGCTGCCACACATCCTCTGCCAAATGCGGCAAAATTGGAGCAATGACCCTGACAATGGAAAGTAAATGTGCAGCGAGTACTGTTTGACAGCTCCTCCTCGTAGAACTAAAGGTACCCCTGTTAATTACAGAATAGGAGGGAAAATATATGATTATATTTGAATTGGCATCAGAGAATTTATATAAACGTTCAATTAATTTAATTCAAGATGGAAATTCAGGAACGGTACTTGAGCAAATTAATCTTGGAGGGATACTGTATGGTACTAAAGATTAAGTCTCGACAAGCAAAAGAATGACAATCTGAACTTGTTACACGTGCGGTAATCTTGTGCACAAAGGCTTGTATTTTGTATTGCTTGAGAAAATAAGAAAAAACATATAAATAGAAATTGGCACGCGCTCTTGACAATGGCTAGGAGCTTACCCAACATAAAGCCGGTCCTTGGCAACATCCAAGTAAAAATTTGAGAGATCGACAATCACAAACCGTTGAATGATCTGTATGGGTGAAAAGAAATTGAAAAGGAAAAGGAAAATGTTAGTGATTCAAAGCATATTATGACTACCGAAGGATTAAACAGTCTAAAAGATAATATCCAATATTAGCACCAAAACAAGAATAATTGGCAAAATATTCTAAAAGATAAAACTGTATGCATTTCAACTCTAATTAACAAGCCTTATCCAATCTATAGGTTCGCTGGTCAAAAGAATCCCTTCGACAATATACTCTTTATTATAAATTTAAATTAACTTTCATAGCAACAAGAGTTAATGCTAATAAGGTCTTTCCCTATGCATTAGTTATTGCCTAAGAAGCAGGGATACATGTAATTTTCTTGATTATTTCGTATGGATATGTATCCAAGCTTGGATATGCTTGGACACGCTCTAATACGTACATGATAAGTTGTTTTTTAATTATATTATATTTTTTAAATTTTTGATACGTATTGAACACGTCAAGATACATGAAAAAGAAAAGTAATTTCTTTTAAACTCTTTTTAGAACTCATTATTATTGCCAATAGATACAAAGTTTTTTACGTAGTAGATAACTATTGTTATTATTAATAACTTATTGAAATTAGATCATATTTATTAATTAACAATTTCAAATAAAGTAAATATGTTTTAAGATACATAACAATACAGTTTACACTTATTATTTGAAATAGATTTAGTATTAAATAATTGACAAGTAGAATTGTAAGTTAATTGACAACTAAAGTTTCATTATTGAAAATAAACAATAGTATTGAATATTTTAATACACGTAAAACTGTATTAATAGTTGACAACTATAGTTTTATTATTGAAAATAGATAATAGTGTTAAAAATTTTAAAATGTGTTAAATTGTGTTAATAATCGACAACTATAATTTTATTATTGAAAATAGATAATGGTGTTAAAACTTTAAATATACGTAAAACTGTGTTAATAATTTATACACTAAAATAATCAAACTCCATTACATATTTTATACATGTATCCACGTATTCTTTTTTTTTTTTTTAATAATAATAATAATCATCTCTACTAGCGTACATGTATTGTATCGTATCCATATGTGTGCTTGGTAGGTTATCGTGTTAAGTAACTTTGCCCTGTCAATTTAAATTACTGTTCATTATCTTATCCACTATATTCGTGCTACCAGTTTTCTATTATGATGTATTCATCAAAAATCCTTTTAATAAAGCATAAAAGGATCGCACGTATAGCAAGTAGGTTGGGGAAAATTGTACCTGAAATATTTTGAAGAACTGGTAACTATCATAGCTCTCTTTAATGTTCTTCACCACATTTTCCAGC
The DNA here is from genome assembly GCA_903798385.1 of Fraxinus cuspidata. NCBI lineage: Eukaryota > Viridiplantae > Streptophyta > Magnoliopsida > Lamiales > Oleaceae > Fraxinus > Fraxinus cuspidata. Next base: position 26,739 of record CAIGRP010059998.1, on the reverse strand, counting down.
TGAAACAATGCATATTGATCAATCACTGGAAGATCGCCATATGGAACAGCAAATTCATCCTGAAAAATTGAAAAGATAAAATTAGGGGAAGCACAAAAGTCAAAAGAAAATTTTCACATCCAATTTGACCAATGAGAATAACGATTAAATGATTGAGCAACAGGTGAGACAATATTATGTTCGTTCCCGGGATATCAATATTTAATTCGCACAAATATAAAAGCAGCAGGGATTGAATTAAGCTAGACAGTAAGTGATTCTAGGTATATGCGAAAAGCTCTTCTCCAGTGGAAGCCCTCAACCCAATAGACAAGCATCACAAGCATGACATACTTTCCAATCGTGTAGATTTCCCAAAAGAAATCGCAACGTTCCTCGTAATTTCCGGTATATGTCAGACATTTGACGAAGTACTTGAGTTCCAATCATCACATCACCAGTATAATCTACACTGGAAACCCAGAGCCTAAGGACATCCGCACCAAAGGCAAGATCCTGTTAAATACAATGAAACACAATTCATCATTCAAGAGACAGTAAGATGTACCAGCATGCTGTTGATGACTAGTGACTTACCTTCGAATTTTTCCCTCCCTCGATCAAAGTACTTGGGTCAACAACATTTCCCAGAGATTTGCTCATCTTAAAACCCTTCTCGTCAAGTACAAACCCGTGTGTTATGACACCATGATATGGGGCCTTTCCTGCAACATTAGCATATAATAGAACATCTATCTTATTCTCCACAAAAAGANCTTCGATTTTGATAGTTTCTTCGATTCCACGGATTCGTATTTCGGCTCTTATACATGCTGCTACCATGTAACTTTTGTTTTGTTATGCTTGGCAAACATGCTCTTACTTTGACAGATATCGTAACAAATTACCAAGCAAGTGAATATATTTTATTACAACTAAGGACTAAAAACAGGAACTTCTAGGGACAAAATAGATGAAGAAAGTTCTTCAACTATATATATTTGAATTTCTTGGAGGTTCTCAGGCAACAGTTCTTCACCTCTAGGTATTTGAAATTTTCATCAGGTCTTCTTCCTTTACAATGAGTAATTATGCAGATTACACTCTAGACTATGATTTTTATAGACAGATAGTTGCATTAACCTCTCCTTGTACTTGCATTAACCTCTCCTTGTACCTTTCATAATTGATGCTTGAGCAGCAAATTCGATAAAGTGAAAAACAGAAAAAAGGCAAAGAGAGTAATCTAGTAATATAATCTTCAAACACATATGAAACTGGGTACTGCTCACCGTGTTAATAATGAACTCTGGAACCAACCACGATGCTGATCTGTACCCTCAAGATATAGATCTGCCGGATAACTAAGGCTGCTTCTTTTCCCCAGTACAGCAGCCCAAGAAGAGCCTGAGATAGATCGAAATTCAAATGCTCAATTTCTGCAACCCCTTAATGCACATGGCAGATTTCAACATAGAGCAATGGTAGTAAAACTTCCATAGTCCCTTGGTGCACCTCTTGGTGCATTATTCTCTAGAATCATTCTGTCTATAGTCATAGTGAAATATGTTTCACCTTAACAGGTAGATCATTGAATATTTCTTTCTTCTTACCATTTTCTATTTTTCTTTTCTTTTTATGAGGTGAATAAGAAAGTTTTATATGAAGAAAGTATATAGAACAGTGAAAATTGCAAGTGAAAGTCTATGATGAACAGAGATTATTTCCTTGTTCAAAAAGAACCATATTGTAACTTTAAATTATATTTTGAAGATCATGGATGAAAGTAATCATATTACTTTGTATAACAAATAAAAAGCAATACAAAGACAAAATACTGGCAAAATTAGTACATCAAGAGGTTGCATCTGAGACGATGGATAAAATAAGTACTACTGTTCACCAGTAAACCAAAATAAGGGAACTTTAAATGCTAGTGTCTTGTGATACCTGAGTCAAACCAAACATCCATTGTGTCAGTCCCTTTCTCATATTTTGATGCTTCATTGCGATATTTTTCGGGAAGTAATTCCTCTACCTTCATATACCACCAAGCATCACTACCTTTCTGGGAAATTATGGCTGCAAAAGAAACAAGATACCCAAAAAATGCAATTGGATAAACTTTCATCAAGAAGTCATAAATGCAATGCCCAAACATATCACATAATATGACCATTGGTAAAATTATATAGACTAACCTACCATGAAATGGGAAAGTAGAAAACAGGATATGGTAGCAGCTCCTTACACTTAATATGATCAATCGTCTTTCCATTCATCAAAGGCTCCTTGGATTTCACATGATAAAAGACTGGTATTGGCACACCCCAGGTCCTTTGCCGGGATATACACCAATCAGAGCGACTGGAAGTCATTGACGAAATTCGGTTTTCTGCCTGTTGAATCATGCATTTTTACCATAGTACAATTAGATAATGTATAATAGTAATTGGTTAATGAGGACATATTGCAATTGGGGAACACATATGAAACGGCAATCCAGTTTGTTAGACCTTTGCCTTTCAACAGAGAAACAAATAGAAAGCATCACCGGGGTAAATGGTGATGGATCCTATCATCTAGGAGGGGTGGATCCAGGATTGAAGCTTGTGTGTAGAAGTTGGTACATACTCAGCATGGACTTCAATAGAGTTTTAGAAAAAAAGTTTAGGAAGGCAGATGTATCAGGGATAGAAGCAAACTTTTTCCAAGGAGAATGTGAATTATATAAACATTTGGGGGATAGTCCCTGCCCCAAAACCCCAAAATGATCCTACTACTAGAAATTTATTAGTCAGAGGATGAATACCTGTGACGGAATCCATGTTACTTGGTTAATTGCATCCATCGCTGCTTCACGAAACCCTTCCACTGACGCGAACCACTGTTCAGTTGCCCTAAAAATTGTAGGCTTCTTTGTTCGCCAATCATATGGATACTTGTGTTCTGCATAAAAGAAATGAATTATTGACCAGCACGTCTATAATTTTTTCTCCATGACATCACAGAAAGCGAATAGATAGTGCCATTCATAGTCAAACTTACTGTATGGCTCAACCATGATCATTGATGAGTTCTTGTCCAAGTACTCTATAACAGCAACATTACCATCGCCAAGCACATCAAGCCCACTGAACTGCCCAGATTCTTCAGTAAACTTTCCATCATCATCCACAGGGGAAAGTATGGGCAAACCATATTTAAGGCCAGTTACATAATCTTCCTGACCATGACCTGGTGCAGTATGAACTAGTCCAGTTCCTGACTCTGTTGTAATGTAATCTCCACCAATGACAACAGGGCATTCTCTATTATCTATTGGGTGAACATACCTGAAATAGTGATTGAAGACTACATGTTAGAGATGGGAACTTTCTGTTTGATAATGGATAACAAAGCAATCAAATGTTTTACTTAATACGAGAGAAGCATAGGAGGTTCATTCAATTTAGGCAAGGGTAATGGTTTTAAAAAAACCACCTTGCTCTCCTCCTTCATAAGCACAAATCAGTTTGTCCACATGAAAAATTCTCTTATTCCATGTTATTACCCCAACCCCATTCCCCTAAGAAATAGAGAGGCGGATATCTGCTTAGTAAAATTGATTATTTAAAACAACCAATTTAGCACTTATTTAATAGCAAACTAACTGTGATATCACCTAATTGTGATATCTAGCGGAGCATCAGTTATTTGTGATCAAATTATTCTGTTACTTTCATACCTAAAAACACTTTTAAACAATTAAACAAATAAGAGCAATTAAGCACATAGAAACAAGTCTACAGAAAAGTAAACATCTGCGATACCAAGCTGTGACATACCAACTCTACCTAATTATTTAAATACAAGAGTATATTATGCAGCTTTAAGAGGGTACGTCACTGTCTAAACACCCAGGTAGTGCATTCCAATTTCAGAAGCCACACAAATGAGGCAATTGCACAAGACATCAAGTTGGTGTGGGAAGCAGCCGTACTTGAATGTTAATCCACAACCACACTAGAATTAGAACAGAAAATCGGAGCAAAACTAGATAATATAAATCAAATTAATATCGCTAAACATGACCTGCAATTTTCAAGCTGCGAGCCCATAAGTGTCTTTTTCAAGACAAGGTTCTTTCCCCACTTTGCTTCTAGGGCCGGTACAAGGTCCAAAGCTACAATCAGCAATATCTTCTCATTCTGGTTCAAGACATTGCCAAGTTTTTTCTTTCCATCTACAGTAGATGTAGAAACATCTACAGACTCCGAATGCACTTCAACCACAGCATATTGAAGCTTTGAGTTCACTGCAACAGCTGAAGATAAAAAGGAAAAAGAAAATCATTGCACATAATAAGCATTGATACATAGAGAAACAAATATATATAATGACAGCGACAGCAAGATGGATGCGTGCGGTGAACTATGCATGCAGGATGGTAGGCCATAACAAAATTCTAAAACTACAAGATAAACAGAATGTACATTTTTTGGTGCAAGCCATGATTTTCTAAAATGAAGAGATATGGTGCGTGTGTGTGTGTGTTTGTAGAATTTATGTACTTAAGCATAAAACTTTGGAACAGCTGAACAAGCAAGTAAAATATCATGTTTTACATACGCAACTCCCACAGGACATCACAATTCTAAAGAAGTGGAGTGTGAGCAAAAAAAAGGAGTGGACAACATATACATACACAGCTTCAACCAAAAATAGAATGTTATATATTATTCAACAGAGTTTCTTTCCATTACATTCTCAACCAAAAGACCTAATTGTCAACCTCTCAAATATCAATCATTACTTTTCAAAAGGAAGAACACCTACCACTTTTCCGCCACCACTAAATCCTCATAAACCCACTGCCTCTCTGAAGCCTCTCTTAGTTTCTGCTCTCATCCTCCCCCTCCCCTCCCTACCACAACAACAGATGTAACACTTTCAGGCCACCATCACCCCTCTTCCTTCCTAGAACCACTCACTTCCATGATAAAGAAAAATAAACAAAAGCAGGTTCCAATAAACAAAGACCGCCAATTGCTAGTGTAATATAACATTAATTACTATCTTATAATGATTTATATCTATTTTTTAAAACAAATTAACACAAAAAAGTGATCCCATATTTAACACTTTCACCATAAAAAGTAAGAGCATTTCAACGTGTGTTATTTCTTTTTACATAGAGAACTAATCATTCAGATTGAAAAAGAAAAAAAAAAACCACTCATATTATCATCATCGTCACAAATATTCTTTTAAAATGGTGATCAACATAAGTTGAAAATGACTAACCAAATCTTGGAATTTAATAGTTTTACTACAACAAAAATTCCAATAAACAATGAAAAGCTTACCAGCATTGGCAGGAATGGTCCAAGGAGTTGTAGTCCAAATAGCAATGCCCAAATTGGGAAAGTAATCCTCTAGCATTTCACACGAAGTAGGGACAGAGACTAATTTGAAAACTGCATATACACTCTTTGAAACATGCCCCTCCGGATACTGCATATAAATGCCAAAGAAATGACAAGAAGAAAAATAAATGTTTATGGCTTTAACTTGAAATACTACTAATTCACTGTTGCCAGAGCATTCTGACCTGTTATCATATACAAGAGCATTATCATATGCACTGGAATAGTTCCTGGGGAAAAATACCGCAAGATTAGAAGGCTCATTTACCTCCAGTTCAGCTTCTGCAAGAGCTGTTCGTGATGAAGGACTCCAGTGAACTGGTTTTCTGCCTCTGTAAATATATCCTTGTAATGCCATCTGGCCAAACACTTCAATCTACTAGAGGATATGTTGACAGGGTGATAAAAGAAGTTGTGAGATTACTTGGAAATAGTATGTTTATTCTGTAACAAAGATGAGCCTTTCCACCTATTAGTAGGGAAGTATGCAGAGTGTAACCGCGTATGGGTGGTTTGAAACAAAAATACGAGAATAGACGAATTTTAAGCATATTGGTGTAAATTAACCAAGCATAAAAGGAGTGCATAAACAAAATATATCCCCCAAAAATTAAAAAAAACAGTTTAAGAGAGATTCTGTTAAACAGAATACCGCCTACCTGAGCAGCTTCATATTCTGGATCTAGAGTTAGATAAGGATGCTCCCAGTCAGCCCATACTCCATAACGCTGTCACCATTCAAATATATTCTAAGCATTTCATGGATTCTCTAGTAAAACCTAGCACTCACTTGTAATTGAATAGCACACTTCTCTCATATCGGAAACTATTAATATTAATATCTCATAGATTACAACACTGTACAAATACTAAATTACAACCTTAAATGCTGCCATCTGCGCCTTCACAGTTGCCTTGGCAAATTTCGCTGCTTTTGCTCTCAATTTTAGTGGTGTCAGCTCCTTTCTGGCATCTTGATCCAGTGATTGCAAAACTGAAATTGTTCAGCAAAATTTGAATCCTTAGTTATTAAATTGGGCCAAGTTCAATCTAAGAGAGACTCCATGTCAACTCATTTGCATCCCTAATCTATGTTAACACTAACTCAACTGAGAGAAAACATCCATGAAGACAGCATGGCACTATTACCAAGACTTTAATTATGCTCGTGCTTGTAATCATGGCACTGTTTACACGCATTTCGAGAAACGTAGGCATGGCCATGGATTCTGTGAATATCTCCAGTAAGAATGTGATATGCCATTCTCTATGAGCACTTCTTTAAATGCTCAATTTTTCTCATTATATCCCATATGTGAATGGACAATTTTCAATGTTAGGATTTGTGAAGCATAATCAACCAATCAACATAATACCAAATGAACTAGAAAAATTCTAGCAATTAAAGTAGGTTAGATGTCAAAACTTGCCTTTCAACTCAATTGGTAAGCCATGACAATCCCAACCAGGCACGTAATGAACTTGATAGTTTTGAAGAAGCTGTAACGAAAACAAGGAACAATTCAAGAAAACATCAAATATACATGTGAAAACATTTGAGTAGCACACACGTGTATGAGAAAGGAAGTGCTTTGTAACAGAAGTAGACAACATTAATGTCTTAAAATAAATTATTTTCTTCCTTGCTCGTAGTAATAACAGTGAAACTAATCAAAGAACGCCAATGAAATAAAAGTTAATAATTTTTAATCATTCTTAGGTATAGAAGTTACTGGTATTTATATTTCACGTAAACAAATCAATTAAAATTTCCTCTGCACTTAATCCAAATGGATACACAAAAATCTATTGAAGTGATTAAAATAAATATAAGAAATTAGTTCTTGAAAACGCAGGCCACGAGGTAGTTTTACCTTATACCGATTGATTATGTCCTTCAAAATCTTATTCAAAGCATGCCCCATATGTAAGTCGCCGTTGGCATAAGGAGGACCATCATGAAGGACAAAACGTCCCTGTCAAGATGTTTAAACATAAGCATAAAATCACTTACTACAGGTAGAAACAAACATAAGGCAAGATCAAGGATCTAAGCCAATACGAGAACTCACCCCATTATTACTATCCACAACCCTTTTGAAAATCTGATTTTCATCCCATAACTTCTGAATTTCTGGTTCCCTTATGACAGAATTTGCTCTTAAGCCAAAAGCTGTCTTTGGAAGATCAACGGTGTGCTTATACTTACCATCTTCCTGCTTTTTCCCTGGACAAAATCATGCATGTCAATCACTTATAGAAACACACGTTGTTCAGGAACAAAAAGGAAGTTACTGTGAGCAACACAAAGTTTCAGATTCTTTGCAACCTTCAGATGAACCCTTCGCAGACATAACAGGCTCACGTGATCTTTGCTTTGAGGATAGAGAAGACTCTTTACTGGAGTAAGTATAACAGTATGCCACGTTTAAGAGAGAAAAGACTTCTGCAGACGAGCTTCTTCTGAAATTTAATGCCCGGAAAGATGTTTGTCTCCTAAACGATGAGCAATTTCTCATCGAAAGAGCCTGAGAAAATTAGAGACTCTATATTAGCTTCCAAACAAGGCCCTTTTTTCTCCCAAATTAAACCTTGTTTAAAACAATTGGGGAAAACACGAAGACTTCATCTTTGCTCTCGCAACCATTCATATTTTCTTCTGTCGGATAAAAGTAGATTCCCAACATAAGCCGGGAGAGACAATTCATCAAGCAGTTTGAATACCCACTATTATCATAGAAGCAAAGACCGAACATTGTCTCTCACGGCCTATTATATGTGCGGGTGTGTATACTCAAATATTAATATCTCAAGAAACTTCATTGTTTTGAATTCTACTACTTGCTAGTCAAGAAAAGTAGCCATCAACCAAAAAATACATATATATTTCACCTCATTATATAAAATAATATTACATACAAGAAGTCAGGAAAGCCCATTAAAAAAATGGGTTGACAAAAATGCATATAAGATGTAAAGATACAAGATTGAATACATTATATATGCAAGCAATATACTAAAATTACCCTGCAAGAGGAAGTTTGCATAGCCATTTTGGATCCAGGGAGAGTGAACAAAAGGATTTGTGGGAGTTAAGAATTTAGTGAAGAGGATGGGAAGTCCCCATTAATTTCTATCTGTGGGAGTTTTCTGAATTTTTCATTGAAGAAATTTGAAGGAAATTAAGAAAATCATCTGTTTGTGGATAAAATGAGACGGTAGCTTTGTCCAGCATTTCAGTCCCCATTTTCAAACTGAAATCGCATATTTGTATCGGCAACCATACTTAGAGTCGTGTTGAGCGAATCTCGTCGAATCGTCGTATTGTCGAAATCTCATAATATATAGTAAGAGAATTTTTTTGTTAACCAGATATTTTGTCTGGAAAAATTAAAAAGCCAGTAAGATGGAGCGAGTTTGGCTAAGCTCAAAATAGTTTACTTATAAGCCTATGTTTAAGCCTCACTCTCTACAAAATTGTCTTTTTCAAACTCATTTTCAATCGCACATTTTCTCAATAAAAATTTGTACATAAATGGAATCCTTCTTCTGCTCACAGGGATTCGTTTAAGGCTCTATCCGAATCATACCCAAATTTTTTCTTATTTTTTAATCGATAATTCTCCAAAAAAAATCACTATTACAAAATTTATTCTCTTAAAATAGGGCTCAAACATAGCTTAAATAAATAAATTTGTTTTTAATCGATATTATGCTTAACCAAACATCAATTACTAGGGAAATTCTAATAATTTGATTAATATTGTGAGTTTTGGCTATCTCATATTAACTTGATAATAATGTAACTATTAGTCCAGTTGAAAGAAAGGATGATGCAATTCAATCCAATCTATTCAATTACATTTTAGTAATTTGATTTGAGGAAATTTATTTTTCCAACTTTGCAATAAACATGGCAAATGGAGAAAAATTGTTTCGATTCTTACCCATCATTTTCGTCATATCATGGTTCAAAATTCAAACTCAATATTATTCTGCGTCTCGTCTACAAAAAATGGAGGAATAGTGTTGGTTCCAATAGGAGTTTTGTTTCTACTATCAATATACATTTTTCAAAAATGTTAGATGTAAACTTTGATATTTGATGTGTCGTTGAAAAGAGATTGGAGGAAAAATTAATTTTTTTTAAAAGATTTGTTCTCTCGTAATAATGGGGAAAAAATAATGATGCACACGCATTCTTGTGCTTAACTTCACCTAAAATCATTATCATTACCTTCAGAAAAAAAGAGGTAAAGCTACCTTCCGTTTTTCAAATTTGACAGACTATTTGACCATTTGTGAACAATCAAGAATGGGAGCATAAAGCTTCTATCCGTAGTAATGGCGGGCGCCCATCACTCCACCGCCACTGTTCATCTCCACCGCCACAGTCGTTTTTCTACCTCTAATCGCATCCTCAGAAGACCTTTTTTTGTAGTTTCGTCTATCGCCGCTCCATTTCCTACAAAACCCATCAAAAGAAAAAACTATCTCCGCAGAAAATTCCTCAAAACCCTAAAGAAGCCCTTTATTCCTAAGCTGCCCTCTACTGACCCCGTAATTTCGATCGATTTTCCAACTCGCCGAGAAGAAGTCAAAGAGCCCGAAGAAAGAAAAATTCAAGAATTTGATAAGTTTGAGAATCAGGAATCGGTAGAATCTGACAAAACAGAAATTCAAGAACTTGATAAGTTTGGAAATCAAGAACTGAGAGAGGCTGAAGTTTCGGGCAGTTCTGTGGTGATTGTTGATGGAAATGTTGGTAGGTTTCATAAAAATACATTATTGAATTATGGATTATGGTTAGTTGGAGCTTTTGTGTTTCATACTGTCTGTGCTGCTTGGATATTTAATAGCAAAGAAAATGATGAAGATGGGTATTCGGGATTGGACGAAAATGGGAAAAATAAATTAAAAGTGGAGCTTTTTCTGGATGGGAATGGTACAGTGGGTTTTGAAAATGGTAGTGTTAATTCAGTTGTGGATGTAGATGAGGTGGAAATAGAGAGAAAAATCGAGGAGATTCAAACAATGGCGAGGGAGGCAAGAGCTAGGGAAAAACGAGAACTGAAAAACAATGGTTTTGACAGTAAGGAAAAAGATTATATTGATGATGGAAAATTTATGAAGAGTGGGATTGAAAAAGAGGTAAATAACAGATTAATCAAGTTGCAAAAAAATTTAGAGAAGTCTCACAAGAAGTTGCCAGTGTCATCTGTTGGCATTTTGAGGACAGCAGATGAGAGAAAAAATGGGGTTGAGAAAGATAAATTAAACGAGAAAGAAGGGAATGGAGCATTGATTTTTAAGAAGAAGTATAAATTTAAAGGCTTGGCGAACATTTTGGATGAAAAACCAAAAGGTTTTACAAATCCGGAGTATGAAAGTATCAATAAGTTCGAGCATAAAAGAAACGTGGAGAAGGGGAGCGACTTGTTGAGAAATGGGAATGATAACAATGACAAAGGGGATTCAAAAGGAAGTGATTTGATGCATTTGGAGGAAGATGTTGAAAAGAAAGGGACACTAGATGTCACCGTGTCCTCGAACGGTATGATGAAGAAGTCAGTGAAAGAAAAGGGGACGAGGAAACAAGGAAAGAAGGGTGTTGCTAAACTAAAAGTGAAAAATGGTAAGTGTTTCTTATTAACTTTTTTCACATCGATCTATTAGCTAACTATTAACTATGACAAAGTTAGAGATGTTTAACAGTTCAATGCCTGCATAATCTAATGCATTTATTTTCCGTATTAGACTCTTACACATCAATACTATTTTAGAGGATATCTATAAGATCAATGAGAAATTGCCATAAATTACTTTCCAACCATTAGTGGGAGAATATTTGGCTGATGGTATTATCATTCTTACTATCGGTCCCAAACCATTAGTGCATGTTTGATACGCAATAATAGACGATACAATGGACAAGATTTTATCTTGTTTTTCTTCCTTAACACTCCTATGAAAATGTGTTGAAAAACAATTAACGCTAAGATTGCAATGCATTTGTCCCCTTTTGAGCTTTCAAATCCGGTGCATCATGCTAGGTGTATTTCTTGTTAAATGAAAAAAATAAAAATTGCATGCTAATTGCTGCTGTAGAGTTCTGAGTAGCTTATTACTTCTACAGTCATTGTGCAGGACAAAAGTCACGAGATCCCTACAGTTGAACCCATTAAGTCAAGAAAATCAGAGGCAGAATCTGCACCATCCAATAAGCTGTTAAATGGAAATTGTAGCTTAAATGGGAAAGAAGTTGGAAACACTCAAGGGGCCAACAACATTGAGGATACCAAATCTGAAAGTGAGACTGATTTCTGGTGGTTGAATCTCCCATATGTTCTAGTATGTAAATAGATCCAGTAATTATCACGTTTCTTATATCTTGTTCATCATTGATTTTTCTATCTTTCTACGATTTTGGATTATTGTTGCCAAATTTACTTATACTTGCTTTTATATGATAAGTTGGTATTTCCTAGAGTTGCAAGATTAAAGCCTAGGCACAACATTCTAATAATTAATATTCATGGGAAAGAGAAAGCTATTAGTTTTAAGGTTCCATGTCTTTAATCGCTAAGTGCTTTTATGACTTAATGCACAAATAAAGCTTTTTTGCTTTTCTTTTACATGTATTTGTGTGCTTGTAATGTAAAAGAATGCGTATATGTATCATCTAAGTTATACACTTGTACATTATTTTCATTCTTGATTTTGGTTTTTGTGATGTTAAACAAGGTCCATAAAATTTAATAGGTATTTTAGTAAATCAAGTTTGTAAAGAATCGTCTAATATCCTTTTTGAATAATGAATTAAATTAAGACAGATGATAAAGAGAGAGAAGTTCCTTGGTTTATAGTGGTAAATCAGTCAAAACATGCAATGGCAAAAAAAAAAAGAATACTGGCGTTATTTATTACTTGGACTAATAATATTACATATATTTGTCTTTTATACGTACTAATAAACCTTGAACAAACTCCCATTCAGGAACTCATTCGAGAAAGTAGTAGTTATTGAGTTTTAAATACGTTCAATTTGGGACTTAGTACTAATTTGGTATATGAAAATACTGTGGTTTGACTTTGGTAGGTAGGATCTGGAAATGGTTAAACTATATTTTAATCATTTTCTTGCTCTCTTGTATCAGTAAACAAATAAAACTTTTAAGTTCTCCTTTTCTATGTAGAATTGGATAGGACATGACATTATACTGAACATTATTTTAGCTTCTTTTTCTAAGCACTTTCCAATGTTATCTGATCCTCGCGGAACATGCTACAAATGTTCATCCCTGCTAATGCTATTTGATTCTCAAATTTAAAATTCAATGCACTGTAATTGACTATAAAATTAATTTAGTGTAAACTTTTACTAAGGAATAATATTCTGTGTGTTCAATTCAGGGCATTCTCATGCATAGTGGCCATGATGATGAGGGAAGACATGGACTTTACACCTTGAAGAGCACTTCTAATGCAGGGGTTGACTTATCTCATACTGTAGCTTTTGAGGATCGTGGTGATGCTAACAATTTCTGTTATCTTCTCCAATCCTACTTTGACGATCTCAAAAACTTCGGTACCGAGATTGTTCCTCTAAAAGTTGCAGTAAGAACCAAAAACCTAATTACACTATAATAATCAGTTCGTTATGCATAAAATGGCCACCCCTACTATGTAGTGAGTCGGTTTATGTTCAACTGGAACCATTTTAGAAAGGTTTAAAAACTCTTTTAAGTCTCGTCCATGATCATGCATACTGTATTTCTCGTGAAAAATTATTGAATTTTTTAAATTTTTTTCCCTCTTCTGGTGGTTATAATGACGTTGAAAAAATTCATGTTTCCAGGATTTGAATGAAGCCGTGAAATCACGTACGATGAGGTTAGTTGTCGTGAAGAAAGGACAACTTGTTGAAATACGTCCCGTTGGTGATCGCGATGCTGAGATGGCTTTGCGGACCCTGGTTAAATGAATTTTGAATATGTCCTATGGAAGGAATAAATGACAATGAGCAGCATTTCTCTGAAGATGGAAGATTTATCGCCAGAGTGAGCTGTTGGAAGATTTATGTCTCATTTCCCTGAAGCAAAGTACGAGGAGAAAATGGCTACCTTCCGGAGAAATTCAATGATGGCACACTGCCGTTACAGCCGGGTTTTAGGATCCTTTCGGATAATTAGATGGTCTTCCTGAACAGGCTGCTATGAACTTAGAAATGGAGAGCATGACGCTCGTATTATTTTTCCTCCTCATTTTTATTTCGTTCTTCCTTTTTGGGTTAAGCTATTGTATGTAGTTTCTAGTGGAACTAGTTGATTCTTTGAGATTAAAGCCCTATTTTATTGCAGACTTTTATATGGAAAATGTCACACTTGAGGAAAGCGAATTCTACTTTGACAGTTTGATTACAACATAGAAATGGAAATCGAATTCTAAGGTACAATTACTTTAAAATTGTATTTTCTTTGTTTTCATGAAAAACGAATTCATATGAGTTTGGTGGATTTTTATTTTTCAGCTAACATGGAATTTGAATTCATTTTCACACTTGCCTATCACACAGACCATAAATGTATATTTAGGAGGAGGTCATCTTTTTGGTTACGGTCAAAGTTAAACGTGCATTGCATGTTATTCTGAAATACTTTATAAATATTATAAAAGTAATTTTTGATATCAAACGAATGAAAGAAAATAAAATTTAGGATATTAATTTAAGAGAAGAAAATTGTATTATCAAAACTTAACTTTTATGATTCAAATTATTTGTAACGATGAAATATTACAAATGAACAATCTTTTTATACTACATTGGTATATACGAATTAATTGCTAATATATAAATGTAAACATTCATTAAAATTTCTAGATATGTGAATAGAAATATATCTATTTATAATAAGTTAATTACTCTAGATTCATGTACATTAAGATTTATTGAGTCTAAAATTATGTGAATATTAATTAATTGGGAATTAATAACAAAAAATTCATGCATGACAGATTTTATAGTTCTTGTTACATATCGAAAAATGAAAAGTAATGTATTGTTAAAATAATTGAATTGTAGTTAGGTTAAAATTGTTCAAAAAATAATTCTCACTTAATATGATATTTAAAATATTATAAATTCGTTGAAACACTCTTATTTCAATGCACAATGAATGATTTTATTGAGTCACCTCGTCAAAAATCTTAAGCTCCCAAACAACAGAATTTATATTTCTAGTCTTCAATGTGCCTTGGATTCGGTTGCATTTACCATAACTTATCTTCAACAAATTCACGACCAAAAGCCGAAATCTATTTAGGGAAGCAGGTCTAAAAGATCAATTAATGCACACTCGATATTTGTTTGATCATCAAGGCAAATCAGAAAACCTGTAAAATTTTCCTCAATTTGCGAATCTTCAAAGAATCATTTCCAGAGTTAGATCGACTTGTTATACCAGTTCAATAATCAAGGTTTTAAGGCTCTTGAAACGCCATTTCTTGAATTCAAATGCAGGCTAGATACAGGTTGAGGATAAGACATTGGCGTCAGTTCATGGAACAAGGAATTAATCGAAGACCTCCTGGTACAGGAATTAGCAGTCCTACATCCTATTCAAGTCCGAGTCAACCTTCTGTATACACATACATCGGACGCCTATAAACAATTAGAGTATCCATTCACACCGCTGGCTAATTCAACCATTTCCCAGCTCGAAACTCGTCCAATCTATTAAAAAGTGCAGTACTAACTGAGACTAGGCAGCTGATCTCATCCACTTCCAAATACAAACAAGAACTCAGACCAAACAAATGAGGAATTTAAAGTGGAATCAAAGATTATAGAAATTGAAATAATGCAAAGATTTGTAGTGCCAATGATAAACCAGAGAAAATATTATGTTTTCATTTTGCTATTAAAGTAAAAAGCCCCTTCAAATCATTCAGGCGGCCAACAGCCAGAATTCTACCGAACCTACCAACAACACTCGATAAGAACAAATCAAGATTCAATTCAGTTGAAATATTTTTCATAGTACACTTTTCACCAACAAACATGAATCCTTGCATCATTTAGCCAACAACTACCCAAAGTCCCGTCTTGCATCCTCAGCCACAACATAGTTTTCTTCTTTGTGACTTCAGCATGGTATAAGTTGTGCCAGTTCAGAATATATTTTCCACCAGATCTATTACTTTTTTCCTTCTGCAGAACAAATACAAACTTGGCCAGACGACTTGTATTACATGTCTTGCCAGTAAAATTAAGCTTTATGTGATTAAAAAACCAAAGTAATAAGGAAAGTACATGGCAGGAGTTAGAATTGTGGCACAATTGGCATTTAATATTGCCTTAACGAGGTACCCTCCTTCGACTCAGAATTTCCTGTTCTTTCAGCCGATGCTGGAACCTTGCTAGGCGAGCTTGAAGACCGACCAGACTTGCTGCTTTGCGTGAGAGCACAAAGCTCAATTGTGTCACGTAATTGTCAATATGGCTTCCTGGCTGATCGACTTCCGCTAACAGTTTCATTTCCTGGCATTCAAAAGAAAAAGTTAATAGGTCTCTTTAACTGTGCTCAACAAAACAGTCATTCTTTTGCAGTTAGTCAAAGTTTAGTTATTATTATTATTTGCTATTATATAGTTAAGTAAGATGGATGTGTTGTAGAAGCACATCAATGAAAACTGGTTGTCCATAGAAATGCAGATGACAATTGGAGTTAAGAGAGAGCAATTATAATTCACAGTAGATGTGTTTCCTATGTGAACTTGGAGATAATCCTACAGGTATACTAATACGTTTTGATCATGCACTCTCTTTTACAGCGGCGTGTGTGAAAAGCATGTTCGGACCCATATATCAGTGTTGCAACCTATATGATGTACTGAAATGAAGTATTGTAGAAAAATGACAAAAATGAAAGATTATCCACTTACTTCACGAACTATCTCCATTGTATCTTCAATTTCTTTTCTATGGGCTGCAATCAGGGCCTCTTCTTCCTTCACAGTCAAAAAGTACAATGATTAATCAAGTATGAAACACTTACATTTTAACAGATGATTGAAGTTATTAAGAAGTTGTACGTTAAAACCAACCTCGAGTATCTCATTTATGCTCCCATCAGGAGGCTCGAGTTCGGACTGTTTAAAGCCACTACTAACTGCATTAGGATTGTTCGTGATTTGCTGTTTATGACTTGTGGTTTGCAAATCAGAACTAGCACCATCTCTTTTTGAACCAGGAAATGAGCCAATACTAGCTGCGTTAGAATTGTTCGTGATTTGCTGTTTATAACTTGTGGTCGTTGACAAATCAAAATTAGCAGCAGCATCTCTTTTAGAACCAGTTCCCAGCTTTTCATCCCTGAAAGCTTTCCGCCAAGGTGGAGACACTTTCTGAACCTTTTCTTCCGTATCAGCGGAATTCTGTGAATACATTGTCGAGTATGTCTTCTGACCAGTAGAAATCACAGAACTTCTCCCATCAAACTGCTGCTCCTCCAAAGCAGAAGAAATCGCTCCACTTTCCTCACAGGCATTAAAGGCATTGTTAGAAGAAAAGCTTGAGGGTGGTTTATCATAGTCAGTAGAAACATTATGAGTTTCCTTCCCTAGATCCCTTCTATTTGTATCCACTGCTTTAGACTCTTGACCTTTCTCATAAACATCCTCTGTATCAGCACCAACAGATGGAGATGGTGCTAATGAAGATTCCTTGATAATAGGCGGCAATGAACTAGCTTGATCCTTCTTTGGGTTTCCACTTTTGGAAAGACTTTTAACCCTGCCAACTCAAAGCGATTTATGAGCTTAAGCCACGTGATTAAGTAAAATAAGATATTAACTCACATAGAAATAAATATACCTATCCGCATATCTCAACGTATTAAGGGTATGCTCACAGGAACCAGCGTTAGGAGAAATGCAAGAGATCATAACGGTCCTTGAGTTGCCAACAAAGGAGTCGCGAAGCACCTCAGTGAGTTTGCTCCCACGGAATGGAATGTGGATCTGGTCATTGTCAAGAGCACGAATACACTCCTTCAAAGCCAAAAGGCTCTTGTTGATTTCTGCTCCTTCAATCCTACGAAACAACAAAACACATCACCTGGAGTTATAAACACATCACCTGGAGTTATAGACTGGCCCTTGAGAAAAAGTTGCTAAAAGAATTTTCAAATATGTCTAGATAAGATACAGATATCAAACATTCTTTTAAGAAAGGGTGCCAAGATCAAAAATAATCATTGAGCGAATTATAGCACAGATATTGTCAAGCCACAGTGAAAGGAGGGAAGTTGAGAATGAGGAGGTAAATTTAGAGCATAACATACAACTGATCAGTAAGTGCATATTCCAGCTAAAAGCATCAAAAACCATCGTGAATGGTGATCCGTTACCAAAAAAGTAATATTTATTGTTTCATATTAATACCAAACACCAATCCATTAATTTTTTCAATTATTGTCCGGCAGCCATAGCACTGGAATCTCTCAAAGCTGGTAAAAATGAATCCATTTGCAGTGATGTAATCTTTCATTTTTTAATCTTACACCTCACTGAAACATATAAGAAGAAGAGTTATCAATTATTATCTAAACAAGACTTTTAGTGACCAGTGATCACAAGATTCACAACCACCAAAGTGAAACGACAGGTGGTTGGTTATATTTCCTTCGAGTCTATTGAACTTAACAAAGAGCGACATGATATTAGAAGAATAAGGCTTTTGAAACATGGCAAGATGCAAATGAAATTGTAGCTTTTTTTTTATATAAAAACCAAAAGGAAAATGCAAAGACACAAAGCCATTGGCCACATGTCTACCAGAATTAGTACCGTGTTTGTCGGTCATTATCAGTTGTATCAGCACCTCTCTCACTACCAGCAAGATCAATGAAGGAGATCTTCCCAACAACCTTCCCACCCTTGGACTCATTTACATCATTATTCCGCCTAGAGTCTTTCACCTCATTGTGCTTCTTCACAACCAGTTGCAATATTGCATGTGACCTCGATGACTCCTCATTAGCACCAGTCGAACCAGTACTTCTAGAGGCATTTCCCCTCTCAATATAATCCTTCACGAGCTGCACGTCTGACACTTCAAATTCTTGTAGTCCAACAATGCAAACTTGTTGCCGCCCATCTTCTCTCATACAAAGTTTCCTACAAAAAGAGTTGGAAACATCACTGAACATTAAAATAATATCAGGGAAACAAAATTGTAAACACCGTATAACCATTGTATTTATTTGAAGTTTGTGTCATATCAAAGATGCATGATGTTCCTGGATACAAATTATGAGCAAAGGAGGCAAACATCATTGAGAGCCACTTCAAACACTAATATTCAAGATGATTTCACAAATTCATTTTCCAAGTAATGTAAATTCAAACATGAGCGTGGGCAATGGCACAAATAGAGGAAAGAAAATCAAAGTACAAAGTAATAGAATACTAACTTTCTATCACTTAGAAGATCAAATAGCTTTCCACCATATATCTCAAAAAAGCTAAGCCATAGCTTGAATCTTTGATCACGATAAACTGGCTGGTGCAACAATCTAACTAGGTCTTCAGCAGCTCTAAGAGGTAGTGGCTTCATAGTGTAAGTCTTACCGCTCCCTGGAAAGTAAATTAAAATAGAAAAGAAAAGAGAGGTCAGTCATCCAAATAAAACTTTAGAATATGTACACCTATTCATGTACAAAAAGCAGGAGCTTAGTTCCATGTAATACTTAGACAAGCTACATCAAACCATTTGATCTTGGCTACAAATAACCTCGAAAGAACTCGAAAATTTAATCACACAAGGTAGTCGAAATCAAAACAAAGATGCATGAGCAATAGGGGTAACTTACATGTGAAGGCCTTGACAACTAAAGTCCAATTAATATAAATCCAGTGATATCATTCCTTAACCCCCCATACTTTCCAGTGTCCCTGTAAGTCGAGAGGAGACAAACAGAAACCATGGCGATCGACAGACATGAACAGGAACTTAAATCCTGAATATTGTCACTGGATAGAATCTAAATGTGAATAGTGATCTACGTGTTTAAGATGCGCCCTGGCTCCTAGTACTAGCGACCATAATCTGTGCAACTCTATATATAGATGCAACCTAATGCAATATGAAAAAAAAGAGACTCCACATACCTGTCTGACCATATGCAAAACATGTTGCTTTGGTACGCTGAAATATGGTAGGGATGATTGGCTCCACTGTAATGCGGTATACCTGATAAAGCAAAATGTAGCAATCAAGCCTTGCAGAAAACAAATTAACAAAAGTAATCATTGTATTATGTCAACCAATCGCTCACGATTCAAAACCACCAGGTCCAGCACATCACCGCTAAATAAAAAAAAATAACGGAGGAAAAAAAGAAAAAGGACATTTTAAAAAAGTAAAAAAGAATGTAAAGCAAGTATATCTAAGTAGAATGCAAAAAAAAATAATAATAATAAATAAATAAATAAATAAAAATAAAAACTTATGTTGAAGGTGTATTACCTCATCGTTTGCTACATTCTCATCTAGAACGGCATCAAAGCAGAACTCGTGTTTCTCTACATAGGCAGTCAGATCCACCTTCAACATGATAGTCCAACGTGAATTTCCCAAGTCAGACATAAAGAAAAGTAATCCAACACTTAGCTCTAATCCGCCTTCATATCATAATTATTAAAAATTCAAAATAGGAACGATGCTCTAATGCTTCCAAACCTTTAACTTGGGTTCATGCACAGTTAAAGAAGAATCATCACATACGGTGACAATATCGTCCTCCTTACGGGCAATTTCCTTTTTATTAAGAGGTCTTTTGCGCACCTGAGAAAGAAAGTACACATTTTTCTTTTAGTTCCTCAGACATACATCATGCAACATTGGCAAGTTAGACCTCACGAGGAAGAGGGGAAGAGAAGGTTGAAAAATGTTGCTTGAGGAACATACCACAACTTTAATCTTAGCCACATTGTTTTCCCTTGTACCGCTTTCTTGTTCATTCGCAGGAAATACAACAGGAGCATCCGCATCTGTCTGCCCTTTCTGAAGCCTGTTGACCATCACGTCAAAGTTACTCTCAATTGCATTGGATATAGCAGGCATAAAAGGAGATGTCTCAAATGGCTCTGAGATAACATGCTGAAACAAAAATCAGGAAAATTATGCATTATCAGTTCAGATCACTTGCTAGTTTTGATAAGTATATTTAAAATTTTCCAAGTCAAATATTTGTATGTACATCAGATAAAAGTTCAGTATCATCCATAGAATGTAGATCGAGAAGCCCAGCTCCAAAATCCCCTCTAAACTCGGGCGAATAAATGCCATCTGATGCAGTAAATGCACCCGAATTTTGGGCAGTTGGAGTGTAAGGCTCGGAAACAGATTCCCCACTAAAATTGAGATTCCTCATTTGTTTGAAAAGCCTCTGCTTCTCTTCTGCAGATTGTGCTCCATAACCCTTCAAACATCATCATAAACTCTCCCTGTTAGTTACAAACTCAAAGGACATATAAATGGAAAGAAACAAGTAAAAAAAATCTTTCAGTCATACAGTGATATGAAATCAAATAGAAGTTACATAATACTCACGAGACACCAAAAATATAGATTTAAGGAAGATTCAGTGAGCATCTTTTTAAGCTACAGCGCAAAAAACTAATTACTATGATTGATCAGAGCAATTGACACTGAAAATAAATCCTAAACAAAATTTCAGCAAAAAAAAAAATAATACTGCATGAAAAAGAATTATACTCAGAACTTATAGCTGTATAAATCAGTCCAGCTTCCTCAAAAATGGTGAACATTACATCTCTCTCCCTCACACACCTAGGGAATGAAATTAGTAGACAATAAACGACACAACACATTCTAAATAACATTGCAAATTTAAGTTTTCTAACTTCCACATTCCCAATGAATAAACTAATACTTTTTCAACAAAATTCGAGTCACTACATAGTACATATGGAGAAATACAAAACCAAATAATTTCAAGATAAATCAGAATTTTAGAGAGATCAAATCGTATATGCACCTGCATGAGGAGGTTAGGCAGTAGGCGATGATCAACAGTGTTGGATGCCATTGGAGAGGCCAGATGCTGCAACCCTGCAGACTGGAGCCACCGTGCCATCACGGCGTCCCCAGCATCTCCACTAGATACCGTGGGTCCCGGGTTCTCATACAGAGCAGTGGCAGCCGCCGCATTGCTCTGCTGCATCTGGCCACCCATGTGGCGCATAGATCGCTTTTGCGGAGCCAATTTCAAGATCTAATTCTTCCACACTTCAAACAACAAAATACAATAAAAGATTAACCAAAAATTCAAAGCCCATTATTCCACTAATAACAATTACGAATTCATTGGAAAATGGGGTGAAACGAGACTTACAACGCAAGGAGGGAAGAAATCGAAATCAAAGAAACGCATCAAATTGAAGACACAGGCGACCCCAATTCAATTTGATCTTATCAATCAATTCCGACAATAACTTTCAATCACTGATTGCGCTAGTTGAAATTTAGCCCTAAAAATTAAAACAAGTAACCCATCTTAACACAAAAAAAAAAAAAAAGAACAACTGCTCATAACCAGACCCTTAAAATCATCCATATTAAAAATAAAAATATACCTTGTGACTGAAAAATGGGAAAATTCGAACAGATCTGAGATGAAAACAAAACCCTAATTTCTTAACAAATAAATTTTAGGAGATTGCTTGGAGACTGAAATTGAGGGTTTGATGATGACGATATAATGATTATAAATGTGTATGTGTGTATATTCAAGTGTATCTATATGTGTATGCATATGTTTCTTTTGCTTTGTGACGGGGAAATTATATCTGCATTTAATATCTGTAAAAGTATTTTGCAATTTATATGATTTGTTGACTGGTAGTAATTTTTAGGATGATTAAACGGCTAATTTGAATTGTTTTGGACTAATTTGCCCTTCACCGTTGTGTCCGAAATTTCACTCAACTTCGTTCAGCTTGTAATGTTTCATGTCGATACTTTTTGTTTTTATTTCAATAAAACGAATAGATTAGAATATGTTTGGACCGATTTGTCCTTCAACGGATGTATTTTTCGAAAAAAAGATTTAGGCATAAACTATAAAGAGTGATAACTATTAATTTTGTGATCGACTTGCACGTTAAAAAAATTCGATTTAAAGTTAAATAAGTTTTTTTTTGCTAGTTGGTGCTTAGTCGGCAGCACTTAAATGGAAATATTAGAAATTTCGAACCCAAAATAGGAATTAAAAGAAAATTATAGGGGAAAAATTGAAGGAGTTAGCCGACCAAAGTTGAATAGGGCACAAGCTTGTGTCTTCTTTCTCAGTGGGGTCATGTTTGGTTCGGATTAAAATCTAATTTTAATCCAAATCAAAGTCAAATAATCAATATTAATCACATCTTTCATGAGTCCCACGACTTTTCAACCACAAATTTCAAAAATTTCTATCAAAATCTACTAAAAATATAATTTTAATATCTACCAAACACCCTCTAGACAAATATCAGCAGGTTGAAGTTACTATTTTACCCTTGATGAGCATCTTTATTCCTGAATTTTATGATCCACCCATTGGTTCCATGTGGAAGGAGTCTGAATTCTGTAAGTAATTCATGTACAGGAAGTCCGCAGGCTTGGCGGGTGGGTGGGGTCGTGTTTTTTCGAACATACTAGATGCGGATCTAACTTGTCAATTTAGTTGTAGTCAAATTCAAATTTAACGGTTTCTTATTATTCAAATCGAGAATCAGATTTCTGTTTTCAATCCTCGAGTAATTTTACTCATCATTAGTAGAAATAATCACTGATTTAGATGACAGTAACTTATTCTTAATTCGTTGTTGTACCGAAAAAAGTAAAAATTGTAATTCTTACTTTGTTGGCCAATTAATAATGTATAATTTGCTACCTCTTAAAAGAAATACATGAATTTTGGGATCAATGTTGGGACCAAAGTTTCGGGAAATAAGTCTTTTGTTCTTCTAATTATCAAAAAACTAGAATGGGTACCATTATTATTCATCCTAAAAATTTATTAATAATTTAAACGAAAGATCATATGTGACTTTTATAAAATATAAAAATTAGGGTGTGTGGTTTGGATCATTGTGGGACCCTCGAAGGGTGATGCTCGTGCCCTGTTGTGATGAAGGCCTAACCTGTCATGCCTTTCATTACACTTCTTTTGGCACAAAATTTTGCTTTACCTTAAAGCTTGTGAGAAAAAGGGATCTAAAAATTAAATGCATAAAATTTGAATTAAAGTTCCATCATTACTTCAATAGCTTTGATTTTTTAATGATTGCGACTTACTAACTCAAGTTGATTGGTCATCGAATATTATGATACTAAGGCCCTGTTTGGTACTCATTTCTAATCCATTTTATCCATCACATCAAATCATCAATTTTAAATTTATATCTCTTGTGTGGGGTCCAATAACGACTCTATTTTTCATTCTCATTCTACAATAATATGAATCAAACGGGCCTAAAAGTTTTTATACTACAACTCGATATGTAACATAGGTGGTAGAATATAAAAAGTTTTAATTTTTTTTCTTTATTAACGTTGTTGTTTATTCAATATTTAACTTATCAAGTGTGTCAATTGAGTACTACTAACCAATATCATTAAATCATCTTCAAACTCGACAGTTATCGTTTCAATTCTTAACGCTCGACCTCCTTCGTTCAACCCAGGAGCAAATAGTAAGCAAACACAAAGGTGCTATTGCCATGCAACCTCTCTCCTACAAAACTAAAATATAGAATAACTCATGATTTTCTTGTAGAAAACACGTGCAAACATGACTATGGAATATTAAAATACTGGAGCGTATGACTTTATAAGTAAATTTAAATAAATAACTTTTTCAAACAACTTTTTTTTGTCTGAAAGTTATAAAAATAAATAAAATCACATACTTTAAAAAACAAGAATTAAAAACCTATTTGGTAAAAATTCTTTAAAGCTATTTTTTTTTTCTAAAACACGTGCCAACATCATATTCTCTCAATAAAATAATTTTACATAGATTCATAATTTTTTTTTTCTATTTTTAACGAAACATTCTCCGAAAGAATTACTTTTCAAAAAATTTATTTTACGAAATTTACATCAAACGGACCCTGAGTTTACTTTATGTGAGCTTAGCCAAAGATTTATAGTATGTCAGCTTATGGATGGACATCGCCAACTTTCAGTGCAATAACTTCGTAGTTTTTCGCTTGAAATCAGCAAGTGTGTGGTTTCATGAACAAACAATAAAATGATGAATCACTTCGTTCCTATAATGTATCCAGTCATATTGTTTCTAACATTTACCAAATTTTTATTTTAAAATAAAACTAACTTAATTAACTAAAAACAATGTTGAAGACTTTCTGAGAAGTTTCGAATATGAAAAAGGCACTAGGATACACTTATCTATTTTAATTCAAACAATCACGAAATTGACGGCCGGCAATCTCTCTCAAGTGAGTCGAACATATTTCTATCCGCAAACTTATTATTTATATGAAAGTTATGAATGAGTGAAAATGCAATTAGAACAATAAAATATCACATGGTTAATGCATAGAAGATAACAATGTGTCTACGTCATCTATCAAAATAAATTGATGTAACCATGCATATTACCTATTTATCTCAACATGGTTCATTAGATGATTGAGAGTGGTAAAATTACGTAAATGAAAATTTGATTTAAAACTTTAAAGTGTAAGTTACATCGTCGTCCTAGCTAATAGAAATTTGTCAAAGGGAACCCATTTTGAAAATATACTAAAGGTTGGGGGTGGATTTTGCTAATTAAAATGGTTAGGGGTAAAGTCGATACTAATCTGAAAGGCTGGGACAAAAGGTACGAAAACCCAAGATTGAATTACAAATTTATGATAATAAATTTGTAGCTTACGTATATAAGTGCAAATTGAATCCATCGCAATACATTCTAGATATTATAGAAAACTAGATATTTTGAAACTAGAGATATTAGGATTGCACGGTAACTTCTTTAGGTCTACTTGAGTAGCTATGGACGGTAAAAGAAATTATTTATGTCTAATCAAGCTTGAAGACCATACAAGAAGATATATTTTTAACCGATTGTACTACATGTAATGCAATTTACATATTTAGGATGCGTTTGAACCACATTATTTTGATAAAATATATTCTGAAATAGTAGATTGATAGAGAATGTATGATTGAAAAAGAAGAAAAATTTATTGACGTGATGAAAAATATTATTTGATTGAAGAATGTGTGGTTGAAAATAAGTAGAAGAATGAGAATTTTAATGTGTACCAAACAGGGGCTTAATTACCAATGGAAGATGTAGCGATATTTGATTTAAGTTAAAATCTAATCAATCAAATATAAAAATTAAAAAAATATATTTCACTTTTTTTTTTTACCACCTCATCAATTTGTGAATGGTAAGTACAACAATCATTTTTCATCTCTAACTTTATTATGCTGTTGTAGCCCTTGTTTGAATCCATTTTTTTTCTTTTTAAGAAAATATATTTTGAAGAAATAGTGATATTTCAGATAATGTGTGATTGAAAAATAAGGAAAAGTTTTTGATTTACTTATAAAATTATTTTATGGGAGAATGTATGGTTGAAAATGAGTTTTTGAAAAAAAATGGGAGCCAAACATATTTTTAATCAAATACTAGTACTTTATTTTTATTTAATCAAGTAATTGAACTTCAATTTGATTTAGGCACTGTTTGGCCCTATTAAAATTATAATTCATTTTAATCTCTTTTTATCAGCCACGTATTTTTCAATAAAATAATATTACGCACAATTCCAATTTTTTTTTTAACCACACATTAAAAAAAATACTATTTCAACTATTAAAATTTCAAATAACGAGGATCAAATGGGGCTTAAAATAAGTAATTACATTCAATTCGTCCACTAGATACAAAATTCAATGAACTAGTAATCAATAA
The DNA here is from genome assembly GCA_903798385.1 of Fraxinus cuspidata. Taxonomy (NCBI): domain Eukaryota; kingdom Viridiplantae; phylum Streptophyta; class Magnoliopsida; order Lamiales; family Oleaceae; genus Fraxinus; species Fraxinus cuspidata. The sequence continues at coordinate 332 of CAIGRP010059998.1, read as the reverse complement.
TAATTCTTGTCTTTTTATTTTAGTGCCCGTTTGAGTCTATTTTTATGTATTTTGGAATATTGGACTGATAAAGAATGTGTGATTAAATAATAAATTTTTTTAAAAAAAAATTTGCGTGTAATATTATCCTATATAAATAAAAGAGTGAGTTGGGTGGTAATGTTCATAAGCCGAGCCGAGTCAATGGCTCGGCTCGGCTAAGCTGTTTTTTTTTTTTTTTTTAGTTTGAGTTATTGGTTGCTATTTACAAGTCAAATGGCTAGACGGCTCGACTTGGCTAAATTTTTTTCTTTACATTTGATTCAGTATTTTAAGTTACAAGTATTCGTTTT
>CAIGRP010059976.1:0-11133 GCA_903798385.1 Fraxinus cuspidata | reverse complement strand
AACAATTGTAAGAAATTACATTTTAGTATAATGTTTGTATTATATATATATATATATATATATATATATATATATATATATATATTTTTTTTTTACTAATACTGCTCGCGCTGGAAAATTTTTTTAGGTCCGCTCTTGGTGCCTTCACCACCAACCTCCAAATCTCTACCATCGACTCTGACAGCCACCACTTCCTACTCAAACCCTAGCTCCACTTCCACCCAAGCCACCACCACCCCGATAGTCCCAACTAGCCATAGACCACAAATCCCAACCAATGATTCCGAGGGTTAGATCTATCATCCATCGATCCATCGCAAAAATCGCGATCGGAGTCACAAAATGGGCTTATTGGCGACGATAGAAGGTAGGCCTAGATACTCGTCTATGCAATTGTCAACATAGGACAACAAATTTAGATTATGCAAGGAAGATGTTGTACTATAGAAAGAGAAAGCTACTAACTTACCCAACATAGCCTTGTCACTGACAACCTGTTATGTATTTCAATTGCTGTGGTGGTGGCGATGGGCTATGATGAAGAGGTGTTAGGTGTGGATATGAGAAAGGGCGAAAGAAATAAATTAAATGATAGGTACGATAGTGAAACAATGAATTTAAACTAAAGAAGCCAATAATTGGCTGAATCTAAAAAATTCAAATGATAAAATTAATCAATTATAAATATTGGTGTTCTAAAAAGCCGTACGAGGCATAGACCAAATGTCAAAGGGCAGAGTCAGAAAATTCACAATTTAAATTTTGATCATAGATTTAATGATAATAAAAATATGTAAAAATTAATAGAGGCCACAATAAATCCACTCCCCACTCCCAACCCCAACCCCAACCCCCACTCCAAGTCAATAATTAGACCGATTCTTGTCTCACAAATAATGGACCAAATCAAAGCTAACAGAAAGATCTATCTATAAACTGTATAAAACAAATTCATTCAGAAATGTTCATATTCCTGTAACGTATTCCATTTAAACAGTGGATCAACCACTAAAATGATTGCAGTAAAAAATATTATAGCCAAGACGGTAGACACATAACTATGAGCAGCATAACCAGGATTTGAACAGACGAAAATAGGAAATGAGCAACTTTAACAGATAATTCAAAAATAGCCAATTCGTCCAATAGATAGATACATCCAACTACATGAACAATTCTTATACTAACACTTGAGAATCGTACTTTATTTTATAGATAAGAACTGTATCAAATCCTAGATCAGACGTAGAACTTCATTTTACGAATAATAACAAATTACATCTCAGGATGATTTCTAGATCTGATAAACATCAAACAAATCGAACAAAAAAAGCCAAAACATCTTTAAAAATCACACAAAAATCGGTGTTTCACTTTCTTCTTTTGTTGACTTGCTGTGTAGGGGCTACTGAAGAATCACGATGCCCGGTGGAATGTGCGTCTGCGACCGCGTTTGCCTAGTGCCTACTGTCGTCTAAGACTCGAATAGGGGCAGAGTAGCAACGGGGCGCGATTGGAATAGATTGAACAGCGGAGGTTTAGAAGTCTTGCTTCGAGAGGAGGAGGCGAAGCGGAGCCGGGAAGAATGAGAGGGTTGAATTGAAAATTGAAATCGAATGGGAATGATTGGAAATTTGGAATGTGTTGTAATATTGGATGGCAGTGGATCTAATGTTATTAGGTAGACTCGTGAATGGTATTGAGCATCACTGCTGGGCATTACAATTACAAATGTGGGCTAATAGTTAAAAAAAAAAAATTTTTAAAATGGAACAATACATAAATAAGATATTCAATTATCACCATTTCAAAAGTAAGGATATAGGTTTTAAATTTCAAAAATCAGGTTTTCATTAAAATTTAATTAATTAATTAATTATATATTTTATTAATAAATATATAAAGGTCACGGATCTATGCAATTTGGTCACAATTCAAAAATTTTATGGTCACAATTCGTTCATCTGTCACAAATTAAAAATTTAAAAGTGAAAATTTGTTCATCGATCACAAATCACAAAATTTTTAAGTCACACAACTTATTTTATGGTCACAAAACATCAAATTATAGTTTACAGATTACTTTTATTGGTCAAAAATTCTATAGGTCACAAATTATTTATATGTCACAAATTAAATATTTTATTCGTCATACAATTTAATTCATTGGTCACAGATAAAAAAATTATAGATCACAGTTTATCGATAGGTCACATATTTCCAAATTTCTTGGTCACAGATTAATAATGATGAGTCACATTGAATCAAAATGTCAGTCACATACACCAAACACCCACCCCTGTCCCGATCTTCCACCAATCATTGGTTACAAATCAATGAAATAATTGGTCACAAATACTATCTCACCCCGCTCTCGCCACAACACCACCCAATGCGACCACTGGCATGGAAAGATGCTGCTACGACCGTCGTCGGAGACACATAGATCGATCGCTGCAGTGAACTCCCGTCGCGAACTCTTCCCCTCATCTCTCTCTTCCCCGCCTCTCTCTCGTCTCTCTCCCACGCACAGCCGTCGTCGTTGAAGGTAGCAAAGGCCATGGGGCAAATGGGCGGCGGAGATTTGAAACCCTTCCCCTCCTTTCTCTCTTCTCCGCTGCGCACATCATCAACGAAGTCGCTCGACCCAGCGGCAATCTATACCCAGCGAGTCGCCGTGTGCAGTGGACTGTCACCGTCGCTGTGAGCGGCGCGGTACAACTGAGATCTCCATCCAACGGCATGTGGTTGTATCTTTTCCACTGCATATGTGGTGGTGGTTATGGTGTGTGAGGTGGTAATGGCTGAGGATGTGTCGACGACGCTTGGTGTGGGTTGATGTGGCCTGAGGTGGCGAATCACTGTGAGAAATCGGAAAAATGGCAGTGAAGGAGACGATGGGTTGTGGCAATTGGTAGTTTGTTTGTTGATTTGGAGAGGTGATGGGGAAATTATGGTGGCCGATGGTGTTGCAGTACGTCGATCTAGGTCGCTGCAGGCACATCGCAGCAAGAAATGGCTCACCGATAACGTTCATGGCTAAGATAGCAAGGTGGTGCCAGTGAGGGTGGTGCCGATGCGGTGGTGGTGGTGGGGAGAGAAAATGAAATAATTAGNCAACGACGACGACGGTCAAAGGTTAGAGAGCGGTTGTTGAAGAGAGAATGGAGAGGGGAGGAGAGAAGAGAAGAGAGAGAATGATTTTAGGGTTTGAATGTGGTAGATAGGGTACGGTGTGTGTATATAAATTAATTTATAATATTATTATTAATATTAATATATTGATTTAAAATAAACATTAAATAAAAAATTATAACCTGATTTTAGAAATATTAAACTTAAAATCTGATTAATGAAGTGTAATTTTAAAAACATGACTGTGTAATTTCCTCTTAAAAAAATATGGCATTTGGGATGTGCCTAAAAGTTCAGTGCATGCCTGTGACTCCATCTCGAGAAACGTCACGCCTTGATAGTGAACATGAAATTAAGCGATCAACTACCAAGTTGACTGTTTAATAAGTGCGTAGTCACGCTTTATTAATTTTATTAATTCTTTTCCTTTTTTAAAAAAATCTTTTATTTGACTTTAGTTTCAAATTTTAAAATGATATACTAATTAAGAGTACTTTTGAAGGGGTAAGTACTAATTAAGTTGTTACATTTTACTTATTGATTTTTTATCACTATATCATTTCTACCCTCATTTATTTTGGCAAATGAATAAATACTTGAATATGTTTTGTTCCATCAAATGTACCTTTTTCCGTGTAGACATCAAGAAAAGGAATAGATTTGATGCTATAAGGATGAACAATCTTGATCGTGTCCAAATTTATACAAGGTTGATGAACAAGAAAAAGAGGAAGGGCAAAATAGAGAAGTGATGCTACTATCGAACAATCTTAGACTGTAGTGGATTGTGATGATGAGGATGATGAGAATGAAGGGGGTGGAGAATATATCCTATATCCTATAAGAGGAACTAGAAATGCTCAAAATGAAATAAGAGAGCTCGTTGAGGATGATTTTACATCGAACGACACGAAAGACGAATTAGATGAAGAAGATGATATTGAATGAGAACCTGATAAAAGGTTAGATAAGATTTAAGTTATGATACTATCTACATTATGTAATTATGATTTTGAGACTTATCGTTTTATTGAAAACTTCGAAATTATATATGAAATTCCTATAAATTCTTTTAGTAGTATTTTTCTAGTTGAAATTATGAAAAATAGTTTTAACTTTTACATTTGAAAAACTTGAAAATTGTATAATTGATTAATTGCAGGAATTATTAAGTAAATATAACATTTTATAATTTTAGATGCTTGGTATATAATATTTTAATTATTAAATAATTCTTAAAATGATTAAAATTTAAAATAATATTAAAAATAAGTAAATATTTTTTTATGCATAATCACGTTTTACGTTTTTTATAATACTGATAAATATGTTCGTTCATTCATTTAGGGATTAACGAGAGCGAGCTTTGTGAAAGGAAATTTCATCTCAGCTCTCCAACAGTGTCATTGGTGAGTTAAGCTGAGCTGTTGATACAATTCAGTAGACAATTGTAATTCAGTAATTAATTTGTGGTATGGGTTGATTTAGATCAACCACCACCCCTTCTTCAGTCTACAAATTTTTTTCTTCCTGAAATTACATCCAAACCTCGAGGACTAAAATGAACTTTTCCAATAAATGAATTGGTTGCTCGATCTACTGTCTCTTTTTCCTGGTTTCAGAAAAGTTTGAACCTTTTTCACTGGCCATTATCTGAGATAGAAAATTTCGATTCAATCATTTATAGCTTTCGTTTATATAACGAAATTGAACCCACAAATTGTATTCCATTTCTAATTTCAAACGATCATTCATTAAAAGGGAAAAAAATCGAAGAATATATAAGGCATCAAATGGGGGAAGAAAACGAGGCCTCCAAGTCTAACCCCGAACCGGATGCGAGCAGCAGCGAAGAATTCCAAGTGATATTGAATGTATATGACCTTACACCTGTAAATCAGTACTCTGTTTGGTTGGGTTTTGGCATCTTCCATTCTGGCATTGAAGGTGATATTGAAGGTGAGAAATCAAGAAACGGCTTCTCTTGTCTTCAATATATTTTGTATATGTATATATACACTCGTGGGTATATGTGTTTGTGTGGATTTAGGCCCTCGGCCGTTTTCTGATAAAACATGAGATTGGGTTCTATTAATTTGTTAAAATTTTGGGGTAGATATGCGGAAGAGGATAGTGGGGAAATTCGATTGAGATCTTAAAATGAGAATTATTTTATAATGATGATTTTTATCATTGTGTGTTTGAATTCTAGTTGTTGAACTTTGATTCAGATTTCTTGGATGAAAATATTAATTGAGTTTCAAGACAAAGACAAAGATTAATCTTTCTACTGGATTTGGCCACAGTTTAATACCAGCTCAAAGTTTGTTTTCATTATCACTATCTCGTGTCATGATGATTTGAGCTGTCTCTTCTAGTTTTCTAAAGCCGGGAGTGATTTTAGATTGAAAAAATCTCAATATTTTATTCTTCTAGAAAAATACAAAAAATGCTTTTTCATTATGATCTTACTGAAAGAAAATTACTTAAATAGGTTCATATAGCCGTAAAAACTTGGGGGTCAACCCGTCAAGTTTTGCTACAATTACTTGAATGATGAGGAATTGCCATACCATTTGACCCTTCACCCATTCCAATATAAAGGATTAGTCATTCAAATAAATATATTGTAAATTGATAGGTTTAAGAATATATGAATAGCTACTCGTAAAATATTAACTTTATCTTAAACTCAAGTAAAATAACAAGGGTTCATGCAATTTTCTTCCCTTTCATCTCTTCTATGGTGTATGATATATATGCTAACTTAGACCCAAACTTTGGTGGAAGTTTAAAACAGAATATGATGTCTTCAATTAATAATTTCCAAAATATGAAATCAACAAGTGTGGGTAGACATGTCAGACTCATTAATTTTCCATAATCTTTTGCAGTTGCTTGACATGTTATTTTTTTTCTCCATCTTTCCCTGCCATTCTATAACAATACTACATTAGTAAAAGTTTACATCGCTCATGGCATCCCTGATTTGATTAACCTGTCTCATGAATATAGTTTCTATCTTAAGATGTGCAAGTTTGCATACAGAAATAGGCACTTATAACCGTGTCACATATTACATGTTATCGTGCTGTCTGATCAGCCCAGGTCACAAATATGTAGCACAGGTGTCTGAGTGGTGCTAGATCTTAACCCTGAGCATTTACTAGATGAGTTCATCCTGAAGGGCATACATGCAGATTTTAAAACAAGTTATAACTATTATAGTCAATGTTTTCCTTCCATATATTTAGTTTATTCAAGTAAAAGTTTGTTAAGGACATGTTTGCACTCACGGCATTGAGGAGATAATAAGGCGTGAAATGCTAGTTCTTTTTGTAATTAAATGGAATTCTGGGCGATCACTGTTGGAGCACTGATCAAGTATAGTATGGGTTAGGGTAAGTTTATTTTTCTAGTTAAAAAAGTGCAATAGAATATCTAATTTTTAGGTATTACGTTAATTTGATCTTTTGGGGTGGAAAAATATAGTTGAGTAATACATATTGATTTAATACAATTGGCACCCACATGGATTTTGTGCGTGGCTTTTAAGCATCAATTATATATGATGTATGCAATTGTCCCATCATTTTTCGGTTTTGGTATCGTGATTTCTCATTTGGCTGGGTCGGTAGTTACAGAAGTGTAAAGGTTTATTAAAAGACACTGACGAACTGTTTTCCTTTTGATCTGCTAATGTTCATTATGTCTTACACTCATGGGCAAGTCAAATGACAAATTTTGATAATTATAAAATCATTGTGACGACATGGATCTGTGAATGCACATCTAAAGAAACATGCGGATGATGCATGATTGTATATCTAGATAAATGCATCATTTCCCTATAGGTCAATTCTTATGCCTCATTAAATGATTCTTGTAATATTATGCAGAATTCAGTTGTTTCTGATCTATTCAGATTATTGATGTCATTTATAAGCGTATGAAAAAGCAAGGCAGGAGGAGTTCACACATCCCAAAGCTAGGACTTTAAGTGCATAATGCTCCGTGTTTGTTTAGCCTCAAAATTAATTGAATACATTGCCACGCTTACATGTGGGCATTCTGATAGCTGAAAAGATAAAAAAAATTACGGATGGATCAACTAGGTAACTTTAAACCTCCCTGGATGCTAGGGACATAATTCCTATTTAGCAGTAAATTTGCAACTTGAGGCTTAGCCAGGGAAGATGTCTGGCGAAGTTTTACAAAAAGGAAAGATAAGTGAAGGAAAAATGATGTATGAAACAGAAAAGGAGGGTGATAGTATAATATGGGTGGTGGAATGGGGCTTTGGTCGGGGGGTGGGGGTGCGGCATCAATGAAACTTCTCTGAATCCGTAGTGTCATTCATCTGATTCCTAAAGTAAATTTGAGAGATGAACTCATAGATGGAAGTGAATGCCTCAGCATATCTATTTCCACCTTGGTTTTAGTGTTTATACTTCAATGTTGTCTAATTTTTTTTATTAAGTTCCCTTGTAAAGTGCCTTTTGAACATCTATAGCTGTGAAATATAGCCCCCATTTGGCTTGGATTAAAATCCAATTAAAATTTCAAGTCAAAGTTAACAATTAATTTTAACCACATATTTCATAGGACCCACAACTTTTCAACCACACATTTCATCAACTTTTATCAAAATTCACTTAAATTCTGATTTTAACCTCTACCAAACAGGGGCATAATTCATAATGAACAGGAGCTGCTCCCATAGATAGATGCATTTGTGTGTGCAGACACACATGCTAGACATGTGTCACTTAAACCCACACACATAGAGAGAGAAGGGGGAAGGGAAGGGGAGGGAAGGGAAGGGAAGGGAGTATTTGTTGCGTACCATCTGACCATTACATAATTGTACAACTGGAAAATATTTAATGAGTCGGAGCTAATGAAGAGGTTGGATTTGGTGAATATCTGTATATGGCCAAAAGCTCATCCAAGAAACTTTTAAATTTTTTAACTGTCACACCTATAACAAGATTTAGTAATCTTATTGACTGCAGACAAGAAACTATATAGCTTTTTTGCATTTTAAAATGAGTCCCTTAAAATGAGGTAGGAAAAAGCTTTAGACTTATATTAACATGATAACTCTAAAGTCGCATGCTTATTTTACTTTCTGATTACTTAAGCTCGGCATGGTGCGGAGATGGGACGAATGCTCTATCTTGATTTGTCCAGTTACGTTCATTACTGGCTTTTGATCTTGTAACTATAGTACAGTAAATAGAAATCCTTTCCTGGTGGTAGGTGTTGATCATATGAAGTAATCAGTGCTGATACAATCTTCATTGTTCTCTTGTCATTATATTTACATGCATTATTTCATTAAGTTAATTATTATGTGGACGATGCTTGTAACAATAACCAGAACTATAGAAAGAATGGGAAAGGGAGAAGAGAAGGAGAAGAGACAGAGGAAGAAGATAGAAGAAAGGAAGGAAGGGAGAGAAGATCCTTGAGAGAGGAGAGAAACTGGAGAGAGAGAGAATTATAGTTTTTATTCAATGCATAGACCCTCTTTATATCAGGCATCTAGTAGTCTAATTAAGTTAGGATAACAACTAAACAATAACATAAAATTTGAGAGTCTTTTAAACTAAACCCTAATTGCTTTTCTTAAAGTAAGTATCTAATCTTGGTAAATCTTCAATATTATATAATTACATGTCTCCGCTATTATGGCTACTACAAGTTTTTCGGCAAAGGATATTAACTGATAGAAATGTTAACGATTATTCACCTCCAAGTGCAAAGACACATAGTCATATGCTCTTGTATTATTTTTTGTGCTCTTTATCTTGCATAATTTCACTGGATGATGAGTTAGATCCAAACAATTTCTGTCTGATAACTTGGTACATTCCTTGATTTTATTTTCATGAAAATTTTCAGTTCATGGTAAGGAATATGGGTTTGGTGCACACGACTTCCCAATCAGTGGAGTGTTTGAAGTGGAGCCTAAGAGCTGTCCTGGTTTCATTTATAGATGCTCTGTCCCTCTGGGTCATCTTAACATGCCTCCCTCTGAATTTCGTACATTTATTGAGGGTGTAGCTTCTGAGTATCATGGGAACACCTATCACCTAATTTCCAAGAACTGCAATCATTTTACAGATGATATCAGCAAAAGATTGATAGGGAAAGGGATTCCTGGATGGGTGAATCGGCTGGCACGGCTAGGTACATAGTTCTCACTTGAATATAATTTCTATCACATTTAGTTGTGATGACAACTAGAATTTCTTATGCAATTAGTAAACAAGGAATCTTTATAAAATAATCATCACAGAATTCGTTGTGCTGATTTTTTCTCACAACAAGCATAGCTTATCTTGGTTGTTCAGAGGATTTGTTATTTTAGTTCTTCCTAAAACAACAACAAGAAGCTAACCTTATTCTCAATAAATTTGGAGTCTACATAAATCCTTTTCCATCATTTTATTCGATATAGAGCTAGATTTTTTGGAATATCCAAGAATATAATTTTTTTTCAACCTTGAAAAGCCTTGTTAATTTTGGTCCACCTCTCATTTCTGACATATTTTGCTGGGGTTACATTGTATTTGTGAATGAGAGTTTCTGTGTATCTTGTCGCAAGTCACAGCCATCTAGATGTTGAGGTCCCTTAATTTATACACAATTAGTGTTGCCTCCACTTGTTTGCGTATGGTCTCAGTTCTTATTCTAAGTGGTTGCATATTCATCTTAACATATTCATTTCTTTGCATGTGTTTTATTGATATTTTTTCTTTAATAAGCCAACGAACTATAAAGCATAGATGGTGTAATAATCGTTCTATAGAAATTTTGTTTTTTACATGCACTAAAAAGTTAGTGTATTTGGTATTAGTTCTAATTAAAATAGATATTGTATTCCAAAGTGCTCCAATTTCCTTTCAGTAGCTTCATTAAGTTTAACATTCGTGATAGGTCCCTCGTACATGTCGTAATCCTGATATAACTGAAATCATTTTTATTCTATCATCCATTTTAGCACTTCCCTAGGTACCATATCATGTACTCTTTCCATAACAATAGAAAACAAATGCATGTCTTATGTTCTCTATAATATACTATGTAATAGAATTCACGGTAAATTTTCGTAGCATAAAAACAACTTAGCTGTGTGATACTTTCAGAGTATACCAATCTGGGCTCAGTCATCAACTTCCATTGTTTCATAGTATGACTCATAACTTTCTCTCTCTATAGTTTGTGCAATCTTGAGTTTCTTTCATTTACTAGTCTACATCTTTCCATTTTTTAGCCATCTTTTTACACACTCACAGATCTCATTAAATAATGTTGTCAATTATAGAATACTCACTGTGCCTTGGATATTGGGTCCATCATATTCGATTCGTTTTCTCTTCTTAATCATCTTCACAACTTCACACTCTTTTAAGAACACTATCCAACTCGGAACATGCCTATTTTTTAATAGAGTTCGAAAGATTTACAAGATCCACAACATGCATTCTGTTAAATAACTTGCAGAATTAATTCCTCTAAATTTTGTGATCTCATCTCATCGTTAAAAATAAGTTTCTGATTTTCATGTTTCACACAACTTGGTTAAGATCTCAATTAACTTTCCTTTGCCGGGATATCTTATTCATCCCTATTATTGGTTCCAAGATGGCTATACTATACTCTTCTGTGAGTGCATCCCAAGATGATCCTTTTTTCCTTCCCATTAGCTATCTTACCTTTCTCAAAAGCCTCCTTGCATTTTTATATTTTTGCAAATTTTCAGATTTCTCTTCTAGCTTTAACTGTCAACTGAACCTTCTTTTCACTGCCACATGGGTGGCAATGCGGCTCAGCCCTTACCCACGCGAGCTCGTGGCTAAAGCTCGGCTCGTGCCCCCATGGGCGAGCTCGCCGCTCGTGGTCGCAAGCTCGTCTCGGCTCCTTTTTTTTTTTTTAACACTATACTAAAACTAAAATATATATATACACATTTTCTAAACATTTTTGAAA
>CAIGRP010059972.1:0-21059 GCA_903798385.1 Fraxinus cuspidata | reverse complement strand
GGGACGTTTTGTGCTATCAACCCTTATAAAATATTTAAAAAGAAAACACGGTAAGAACATACTTTAACAAATAAACTTATCCCTTTTTTATTTCTTTAAAATTCTTATTTCTACCCTCTTTATTCCCAACTAACTAAACACGTAAAGGATAACAACCAACACACGTACTGTTTGTCACAATCTTTGAATTCAATGGTTGAAAGTAAGCACAATAAAACCCAACTTGAAAAGATGTGAAGTTGATATCATTGATTATTTTTGGTAATTATGGTTTGTTTGGATGACAAATCATTGGATTACATATAATAATGGAAGTAGAAGTTTGTATAAGTATTTAATTCCCAATAAGGATCATGGAGTGGGTCCATGGTCGGTTGCTTATTAAAATCATCAAAATCTATTCACATGTTATGTGACCTTATCATGAACTAAGGTAGGGCAATGCATGTGACACCTATCATAAATTGGTGGTAAGTTGTTGGGTTAATCATGGTCAAGTGGTTGTCTTTTTTATTTGGAAGCCTACATAGTACTAGACAAGGATCCTACGTGGGACTTCCACCATGTTTGGTTATGTTTACAACCAAATAAAGTTACTTTTAAGTAACTAGCAAGAATTACTTATAAAACAAATTATAAAAAAATTATCTTATTTAAGTAAAATTTTAGTAGATACATTGATATGAAAATTAAAAAATTATTTTTGTACACATTAGAATAATTTTCTAAAAGTATTTTGTCTTGACTAAAAGAGATTTTGGAAAAAATTGTCACAAGTTAATTTTATAAGGAAACTCTACTATAAGAAGAAGAACTCCTATCAAGCATACCCTTATAAATTAAATGAGGTTGTTAAGTGATATATCGTTCTTCCAATATTAAAAAGAATTATGCTTATTGTACACTTGTGGTTAATATCATATGTGACATTCTTTATGTGTAGGAGATCTGACAATTGATTGAAAAAATGTTGTTAAAATCAATACACAAAAATCTACCAACTTACATGATGTAAAACATGATGCACGTCTATCAAGATTGTATTAAAAATCTCTAATTTGGTCATAGAAGACGTGAAAATATCGAAAGAATGATGCAAAAAGTAGAGGAAAAGAATTGAATAACTAGAAATGTTTGTTTGTGTGCACTAATAATTGGTGTTGATAAAGGGCATCACACTTTAGCAGACATCTTCATGAATACGCTACCTTTTGTCTCCATTCTCTCAGTCCTTGAAATGAATGATTCATTCATACACGCCCTTCCCCACCCTTTAATTAATGGGGTTTGAATGAAATCATTGAAAAAAGGAACCTAATTGACAACCCCCCTTTTCTTAAAGCATGCCTTGGACCATGGGACAAGCCAATAAACACAAATAAATTTATCCATTGGAAATATGCACCCTTAAGCACTCCTCACCTAATAGATTTTAGAAAGTTGATTTTTGGTCAAGTTTTTGAAAAGGTCATCCTTGAAGTTCCAAAAATATCTAAGTTTGTTGAAGATGATTAATCGTCTTGTACAATTTTTTGTATTTTACATTAAATAATATTGTTTAGCATAATTGATGTAAAAAAAACATTGGTCTAGATGGTACCAATGTATTATTAAATGAGAAGTACAATTAAATGAGTCCTTAATTTCAATTTTTATTGTGCTTATCACATAATACCTCATGAACTGGTGTTATGACATTAATGGTACCAGATATTATTATTTTTTACATTATAATCTACTAGCAACTCACATCTCCCCGCTCTCCCTCATTTTTTCTCACGCCGTCCTTTGGATTTCCCTACTTCTCCCGTGTCTCTTTTTTCCCTTGCATTTTCCACCGCCTATGTCTCTCCCCACACCCAAAACTTGTTTTGCGCATTTTCCAGGCGTGTCCTTGGTTCTTTCATTTTGCATCTATGATAACTCCCAACTCCCAAATGATGCTTGTTATTGGAAATTTCTATATTGAAATAAGGTAATGATTGTCATTTTAATGAAATTTGACTTTTTATTCGTCTAGTGGAGACCAAAGCTTGCTACGAAATGAAAAATTATGATTACCATGCTAAAAACCCACTTGAAAATGAAGCTATAATTACACCAACTTGTTCAATCGCCTATAGATTTGAGGACTTCATGTGGAAATTTTGCTTAATACCAAATAACCCATAAATTACGTTTAGAACTCTCTTTTTATTCTTTACACATTTTTCAATTAGAGCATGTTTTGAGTTCAATTTTTCCTAAAAAATAAATATTTGAATAATATTTTGATGGAGAACGTGTAACTAACAAAAACAAAGTTTTGAATTTACATGTAATATTATTTAATTGAAAAATGTGTGGCTGAAAATAAATAAATAAATATATATAAATATTTTAAAAATAGTGAGGTTGAAACGAACGCTTAATCTTTAACCGTGTTTGATTTATGTAGTATGAATTGTACCAGACATGCGAAATCAAATTTCAAATTAAATTAAATTAAATTATTTGTAAACCAATATTACTATCAAGGATGTAAGAATGGCAATAAACTAATAGAATAAAAGGAAATAATCCAATAAAATTGAATAACATAATTTGGAATAATTCCTTTTATAATTTATATGTTCCAAGAAAATGAAAGAAAATAAGGGCTACACCTTTTCCTTACCAGACTATTAACCTTTTTTTTTGTACTCGTATTTTTTCCCCCACAAAATTCACATAATATGAGCTAAAAAAATGCTCATAAGTGGATCTTTTAACACCCTTAAACATCAAACAAAGCCCCATCCAATAACAACATATTTCAGTATATCTACAGAATTCACATAGAAATTCTAATTTTTCCATTGCATTTATGACGCTGCAGACTGGTGGTGGTGGTGGGAGGCAGGCGGTGGTGTTTGGGAGAAAGGGTAAAACCTTGGTCTAGATAAAGGAAATGGATTTATGGGTTTTGTTGTGGAGTCAATAGTGGTGGTTCTAGCATTCGTGGCGGCGGCGGAAGTGGTGGCTACACGTTCACAAGAGGGGCACATGGTGAGCGTGGTGGCTGGGAGTTGAGTACAGAATGGATTTGAAGTCTTGAGAGCCCTCAATTCTTGCAACTCTTTGTGTAGCCTTCTGTTTTCTTCAGTTAGTGTCTCACAACACCTCTTCAAATACTCACAGTCAACTTCTGTTTGCTTCAACTTCGTCCTGCATAAATACACACATAAATGCATGAATAATCCAGGATTAACGTCCAGGTGCACTCACTGAATAATACCTAACAAGGGCCTAATTTTAGTACAAACAGACCTTGCTCTTCTGTTTTGAAACCAGACTTCAACTTGTCTAGGCCTAAGATTGAGCTGCTTTGCGAGTGCAAGCTTTTGTTTCTGCACAATCCAAATGAAAGTCAGAACAGATTTGAGAAGATAATTTCTTAGTTTGTCTTAATAATAATTTGTACTCACAGGATTAAGGGTGCTGTGTTCTTTGAAGCTTTCTTCAAGAAAAGCAGACTGTTCTTTAGATAATCTGAGCTTCTTTCTTGTGTTAAAGCCATTTTCATCATCATCACTGGCCCTAGATGATAATACTCTTTCGGTCTCTACGACGTCGTTTCCTCCAAGGTTTTCATTTCCAGTATTTGTATTTGTATACATGCCAAAATCCATCTGAAAGGGTGACCCCACACTGTTTGCGGACGAAACCTCCTCCGCCGGCGGCCTGTTCACCTCCAACACCCTCGCCGCTGCTAGCAGCCCAACGTTGCCCGATATCGAACCATTCTCTGAACTCCCTGGGTAATTTAAAACAAGAACCAGAAAACAATTTACAAAACTGGATAAAAATTTAAGCAGAAAATAAACACAGTAAAATACTAAAATTAGATGTACTTATTGAATAAACTGAATAAAAAGAGTCTAAAAAGTCTAAAATCCGATTACCGTTATCAGAAGACCATGGAAGGGGTTGAAGGTGAGACGGAGTTCGACGAGGGACAGGAGCACGAGGAAGAAGATCAAGCGGTATCGGAGTATTTTCCATGAAATCCTCCCTTGTATCTTCTGAAGTATCATCATCACCACCATCTCTTTCATGTGATTTATTTTCTTGATTTCCACCATTTGTGTTCAGACCCAACTCCATGCAGAAATTGAAACCATTTTTCTTGATGGGATTTTGCTGTTCTGAGGCACTGTTCTGAGTCAAGAATTCAACAGGTTTTGATGAATCTCCTAAGCTTAAACGCAACTCCATCTCTCATCCTAGAGAGAGAAACTGAAGAGGGATTTCTGATTAAAAGCATCGGAAAGAGTCTTTATAGAGAGATTTTAGTTCTACCCAATCTATTAATTATAAAATTAATTAATATTAAGACACATCTTAATAGTTTAGCCCCTGTTAGGTCGATTTAAAATCCGATTTTAATCCAAGTCAAAATCAAAATAATCAATCAATATTAACCACATCTTTCATGTATCCCATAACTTTTCAACTACACATTTCAATCTTTCACAATCTACTAAAAATCAAATTTTATTCCTCACCAAATACCCCTTAATATTAAGATCGAGTAACTCATTGTGATATTTAAATCTCGTCATAGTTACTCATGTAAATAAATTGTTCACATATTAGATTTCGATGATAAAATAAATAAATTTTGTCCTAAGAAAATAGTCTAGTTTAATAATCAATTAATGAGAGAAAAATAGGACAAGGAGTGGTAGCAGCGGACCAAACTCATAAATCAGGTGACAAGTCCTTTTTTCCTTCTCTTTTTCAACTTTTCTTTTGATTTTTTAAGCAATAATTATTATTATCTTCTAGAATTAATTTTGTTTTAAGGAATTTAAGCTATAATTAGCATAATTGTTCCTTTGACCGACATACTCATGTTGACAAGAACACACGTGAAAGTCCTATTTTATTTAACGGGGTAGCAGAGGTCCCACCAACAAGATTTTGGGGGACCTTAAATATGTAATAATATTCAATTCTTCTATTCAAACATAAATGGTTAGTTAATTTATAAATCAAAAAAAGAATAAAAACATGTTTGAAAATTGTGGGCCTCCCTCCTTGAGCTCCATTTCTACATAGAATGTATTTTGAAATAATATACTGATGAAAAATACGTAGTTAAAATGAATGAAAAGTTTTTGAGTTATGTGTAATATTATATTATTAAAGGACGTGTGTTGAAAAGAAGCAAGATAAATATGTATTTTAAAAAAAAAATGTAGATCAAACACGGTCTGTGTATAATCAATTTTAATTATATATAAATAAAAATAAATTGTGAAAATTATGTAATACTTGTTGATTTTACGAAATATATAAATAAAAATAGTTTGACGAATCATAGTCCATGTTTATCTACCATTATTTTAAAATTCTTTTTTTGAATTCGTTTTCAACCACATATTCTGATATTACAATATTACAAGTAAATCTTTAAAATCATGCCAAACATGTTCTCTAATTCTAGTATTCTACTTGCAATGTTTTCGTCTCGTCATGACATGAAAATGAGTGATATGACGAGTTTTAACCCAAGTAAATTAGACGTCAATCACTATTTCTCTCTCTCTTTTTTTTTAATAATCATTTTCAATTATACATTTTAACAATAAAATATTTTTCATATAAATTAATTATT
The DNA here is from genome assembly GCA_903798385.1 of Fraxinus cuspidata. Lineage (NCBI taxonomy): Eukaryota > Viridiplantae > Streptophyta > Magnoliopsida > Lamiales > Oleaceae > Fraxinus > Fraxinus cuspidata. The sequence continues at coordinate 15,418 of CAIGRP010059972.1, read as the reverse complement.
TTCTCATTTTTTTTATAATCATTTTCAACCATACATTTTCACAATAAAATACTTTTTTCTATAAATTCAAAAAATTTTCTTATTTTTTAATCATACATTCTTTCAAAATTTATTATTCAAACTCGTTATTTCAAAAAAAAAAAATTTGGCAAAAAGGTTATTGAAAAAGTGTTGTATATTGTATTAGTTGTATCATTTAAAATATAACGTCAGATATACGCGTGTCTGAAAACGATTGGATATAACATAAACAACCTGGGAGTTTGGGCAAGTTGTTTAAATGGAATAATAAGTGAATAATAAAGTAAGAGATAAGCATGAGATTTGACCAATGATGCTTAGCGCAGGCACAGGTCAAATCGAATCCGATTGCTTTTTTATTAGTCCAAGAAAAAGCCACGATTATCTGTAATTCTAATTAAGACTCCTAAGCCTGAAAACCTTTTTCATAATCTCACACTAGGCTTTGTTTGGTGTGCAAATTAATATGCATAATTGTCCTCAAAATTTTCTTTCAACTATACAAATAATTGAACAATAATTGACAAATTCTGCTACGCATATATATTCCTTCCTCTTACCGTATTTCACCTGTCACCAAACGTACCCTGAGAGACCTTATCTTTGTCAAAAGCGTGCGAATAGTATTAGCCGGCACGGGGGAATTATTTGATGTTTTTTTAAGGTCACTGTCTGTTTCCCCATAATTCATGCCACCATACAGTTTCTTTTTCTTCTCCTTTTCAAAGTAATATTATTGTCATCATTAAAGGCTTCATCACTTCCAATAATTGCAATAATCCTAAAAGCGTGACATTTGCTGCCTTTGACGACGCGTCTTAACAGGTAACTGCCGGTCACCCTAATTTTCACGCTTTTCATTTATTATTATTGTCTGCTAAACTGTATGCCAACTCACCACCCCCTAAAACATAACACCTGTCCATTGAAAAATTATCTTTTACTCCACAAAATTAGCCCTAATTTTTCCCCCTCTCGTTATTAACCATACATTTTTCGATAGAGTAATATTATATTTAACTTCAAATTTTTTTTAACTACACTTTTTTCATCAAAATAGTATTCCTAAATGTATTTTGAACAAAAAATGAGTTCAAACATACTTTTAATCTAGAAGCAAGTACTACTTTGTACAATTTCTAATACTTATGTACCTTAAAAAAATAAATTGAGTATTTTAAAAAAGTTATCACTATAAAAAATCATTTTTAACGAAAAATTCCTTAAATAAGAAATTTTATTGAAAATTGGATAAAGAGGAATATGGTCTTAGTACGTTTTTCCAAAATAAGATAAACTTTTCAAAAATCCAATAAACCGGCCAGATAAATTGTCTACTGGTTGATGGATTTTTCTTAAAAGTTTTATTTTTATTTGTGAAAAAGCAATTAATTGTTGACATGAATTGTGTAATATAATTAACGTCATAGAATTTTCAACTCTAATTTGTTGTTGATAAATTTTTGTTTTTATATCTGCAAAGACTATACTAGTGTAACTAATAGTGCAAAATTATATTTTTAATTAATTATTTCGATTTCCAGTTTTTAATCGACCTCCGTTCAAATTTTTTTTATTAACGATTCAATATATATATATATATTTATATAATTATGAATCCATTAAAATGTCTAATTTTTTATTCATAATAATTTATAACTTTTGCTAAAAAAATTTTTATTGGCTCCAAATTGAATTTAAATGTTGAGCAGCACACGCAAGAAAAGGGGAGAACGAGGCCACGTGAGGGTCATCAGAAAAGTCAACGGGCAAATAAAGTGGGCAAAAAGCTAAACGCCTAAACGGGGTAGTTTTGGGGGCACGCGATGCGCGCATGGTTAGGCAGGTCAAGTACTTGTTATTGGCCCAGTAATAGAGGGCTTCATTATTGAATTGTTCAATCAATAGGGATCTAATTTGATTTTAACTTCGCTAAGAATCAGACCAAAATGAATATAACTAATCTTTTGTCCACTATTAATAGAAAATATGTTGCCCACCACATGTGACACGTCACATTATCGGTGGACAACATATATCGTACCTACCAAATTGAATACTTATAAACAATTTTATATGTTGTAATGAAGTTGATTGAACGAAAATTAACTAGTTTTGGTTCAATTAGGTCTAATCCAATTCTTTCCATGCTTCACAGAGAACGATAAGGGATAAACAATTTCAAAGTTTGAATTTGATGATTTTTGCTTAAAGCGGCAAAAACTATAACTCTATCGTTCCATTTATATATGTTAATATTGTTTTTCACATGGATTAAGAAATCTTATCAAATATTATCGAAAAAAATATTTTTTGTCAAAATTTTTCCTAATTTACTCTTATTTAATTATCAATAATTAGTAGTATATTATTATTGAAAGTAGTAAAGAAATTTAATGATTAAACAAATTAAATAAATATATATTGATAAGTGAACAAAATAGAACATTTTTAATAGAGAAACATGATTATTTAAATGAGATGAGAAAATAAAGAAAATCACCCTACATAATTGGGACGAAAGAAGAAATTATTTTAATTCTATAATGTTGAGGCTTGCAGTATTTGAAGGGGACAAATCTCCAACACTTGCAATCATTAGTATGGACACTCTCTTTCTCTCTCTATATGTATATATGTATATATATTTGGACCGTTTGTGTAAGTGGGTCCACAAAGTGTCCTCTTCCACGGAAATTATTGTAGTATTGATTGAGTCTCCTGCCTTCACGTCGTCCTCACACCATCGATGACCACGTTATGTGTACATCTTATTCTACATTGTACCACGTGTCGATATATAATTGAACAATTTAAAGAAAACACACTTTTTTGTCCAATATTTTTTGAGTTTTCACACAATATCAAAAAACATATACACCATAAAATTTACATTTAGCCCTTGTTTGATACACATTATTTTTTTTCATTCTCATTTTTCTACTCACTTTCAACCATACATTTTTCAATAAAATAATATTTTTCATCACATCAATAATTTTTCATTCTTTTTCAACCACACATTTTTCATGAATTTACTATTCCAGAATACATTTTTCCAAAATAATGTGGCTCAAACACACCCTTAGCATAATTCTCAGGAATAATTGTAGCAAAAGCACCAAACCTTTAAGATATTAGCAGACTTTTTCCAAACATTTGATTTGTTACAACGTCACACATAACATTTTCAAATGTTGCGGGTGAAGCCCTTTTAGATGGTTTCCATCCATTATTCCACCAGTTGACCAAAAAATTAACATTGACCATTTTTTAATATTTTAAAAAGGGGTAAAAGAGTAATTTTATATTTATCTCATTAAATAATAGAAAAAAAAAAGACACACACACACACTCTCACCATGTCTTCTTCCTCTCAACCTCACCTACCTCTACCTCAAACTCAAAATCCACACCGAGCACCGCCGCCTCCACCTCCACCCAAAATTAGGGATAATTACCGACTTGTTCTGATTTCCCTTGAAGGAGAAATACCGAAGAAACTTGGAAATCTAACTGCACTCATAGACTTAGACGCGTCTATCAATTAGTTTATTGGCGAATTTCCATACTCCATTTTTCTCCTTCCCAATCTTCAATTCTTGCAGCTTTACAACAATAGTCTTTTCGGGAGAAATTCTTGCCATTATCACAAACTCGATCACTTTGCACACGTTATCCCTTTACGATAATTTCATGACGCGGGAAGTCCCATAGAGTCTTGGCACGCCGACCACCTCCACCTCCACCGAAAATTTCAAATTCTATGAATATCAGGGGCGGTGGAGGTAGAGGTGGCGATGGTTGGCGTAAATTTTGGGTTTGAGGTGGGGGTGGGGGTGAGGGTGAGGGTTGAGGGGAAGAAGACATTGTGTGTGTGTATTTTTTTATTTATTTCTTATTTATATTCCATTATTTAATAGAATAAATATAAAATTACTCTTTTACCCCTTCCTAAAATATAAAAAATATGGTCAAATTTAATTTTTTGGTCAATTGACGGAATTATGGATGAAAACTAAAAGGGTTTCACCCGCAACATTTGGAAAGGTTAGGTGTAACGCCCCAAAATTTTATAATTATTGGAGTGTTACCAAAAATTCAATTTCTTTGTGGAATGATAAAATCATATTCTTTAAAAAAAAAAAACTGGAATATGTATAATGAAAATATAATCATAATTTAAATAATTGTCTTTTTACAAATTAAACTGACTAATAATTTAAAGAAAAAAAATAAATTTAATATTTTATCTCTTCGATTCCTTTTGGCAATCGCATTCACCATCCCGCCACTATTCCAATTGACCCGAACTAACATGTAAGATTTTATAAGAGTGAGTATTTAAAAAATACTCAGTAAGATATGTACAGTATCCATACACAATTATATGCAATAAATAAACACTTCATAACTCTTCTCTTATGGATTATATCGATAACCAACCGACACACCCATTTTAGGTCATTTTAAATTCTCATAGGATCTCATAAGTCATATCTCTTAATAAAGAATTCGAAAGTCCACTGGCAATTCATACATAAATTATTGAACATAAAAGTATAAAGAAACGAACCACTTGCACAAAAGTATCTATTCTTGATTGATCGAATGAGCTTTTGAAAAAAATATACTATAAATTTACAGTTGCTTTATATGAAAGTTGTTGTGTAAAATTCTTTGGTGGTGAATTGTGGGACAATTGCACACTATTTATAATGGAAATTCTCAACTGAATTTGTATACAACTAGAATTTAAAACAATATATATAAGGAATTTGGATAAGAATTATAATTATTTGACTCAAATAAGATATGAATTTAAAAACTATTTCATTTTAGTCCTCATTTTTTTTATAAAATATTAAAAAAATACTATATAAAACAAATAAAATTTTATTCTAATTTTTTCGGGGTGTTACATAAGAGGTCAATGACTGCAACAAATCAAATGTTCGAGAAAAATCTCATAATGTTTCAAAGGTTTGAAACTTTTGCTGCAATTATCTCTAATTATCACACCGTTGTGTTGTCATATAAATTGCTACTAAGTTTTTATTTGATTTTGTTAAAATCATATTTAAGAATTTTATTGGATAAAATATTGTTTATCAACTTTTTTAACTAGATCAATCATGAATTAAACATCTACATTACATATTAGTGATACTATATAGCACATATTACATTCGTCCTATAAAAATAAACTTGCTTTACTATTTCGTATGTCATAAATTATGTGCTACTTTCCTTATTAAAATTATACTTGACTTGTTAGTTTTTTAATATGTACTTATTTAATATGTCTTGCTATCAACAAATATTAATTACTCTAATTTAAATCATTATTTAATGTAAGGTTATACTATGGAAAATGTAAGAGAAATTTATATTTCCAACTATATTAATTATATTTTCTTAATTTGTGTAAAAAAAAAAGTTTATCTTTATGGGATGGAGAGAGTATATTATTCTCCGGAAAAAAAGGATAATCGAGGAATTTGGATACTAGGGAATGACGAACTTTCTTTGTAGGAAAAAGGAAATTTCTTTGTTTATAATAAGAGAAAAAATAAAGTTTATCTACAATAATGATAGGTCTTGGGGTCTAACCATTTCTTCTCGTCTTTTCTATATCACCAAACTACTTAACGTGTTTATGGTCCGTTTGTTAGGATTTTGTAAAGTAAAAAATTACTTTTACGACTAAAAAACTACTTTTGAATGTGCTTAATAATTTTCTAGAAGTGCTTGTCAAGTTAGAAGAGATTTGAAAAAAAGTTGAATTTGTAGTTTAGTCAAAAACTCTTCTATAAAATGCAAAATTAAAAGCATAAATCTTACCAAATGTCTCTTAATATATTAGATTGAATTAAAGTAGACAAAATGAAGATGAGATGTGATGAGTAAAATAATGCATCATTTTTTTTAAATTTTAATTTTAAAAGAAAACCCAAAATTTGATTGTGGACTTTTTCTTTTAAGTCCTAATCATCATTATACAAAATCACATCTCACGTTGCCTATTAATAATGACACTTTATTGTTTCTTTTTTCTCACTTTTCCTCCCTCCCACAATTAATTGTTATTATTATTTTTTATGGCTGTGTCCATATATAATAATTTAGAATCACTACTTTTTAATATATATTTCATAAATAAGGAATTGTATAAAAAATTGAAAAAACTCGGAAAATAATATAGGTCATTATTATTGAGTACGCATGACATACCTCCTTAATAATTTCTATGAATCTCTGTGCAATTTCTAAGATCACTTGCAGTTCAAAAAATTTAAAAATATTGAAATAATTAAACCGATTACGGATGGAATAGGCATGGCGAGATGACAACCAAATCAAAATGAATAAAATAAAAATAAAAATTACATAAACCGAACAATTCCATTTGTAGTCTTGGATACCAAACAAGAGCAGATAATTCTTGTTCAGTCTGATTTGATTTGGATTCTTCTTTACTTCTATGTTTCACAAAATCAATGGATGCACTTTTACACTTTTTGTTCAAGGCCATAAAATTGATAATACGTTTGAGTTAATATTAGTTTGTTAATTCACACAAATCAACTTATATACATGTATGCAGTGTAGTATCTATGGGTGACAATAGGTCGAGTTGAGTTGGGTTAGCACTTAGAAACCCGAGATCGGTTCTCGTTCACAAACAAAAGGTTTGGCTCATGGGCCTTGTGGGTTGAAGTAAACCGTCCACAAGTCTACAAATCAATTATGATAGCTCGTTTTAAGAAATTGATAAAATAAACTAAAACACGAATCGATATGTGGATTTAAGAAGATATAACTAGTGAACCCTGACTCACGAGTCGACTTAACCCATATCTTATCTCAAACGGGTACGAACCACACATGAATCAAGCTGCGATGAATAGACGAACAACTCGACCCATTTAGTATGCTTGACACATGAAGGGGATAAGTATTCAACACATGTAATCATTGAAATGCACATAAAATCTCTCCCTCTCTCTTTTTAAGTGCTTATGTATGTGGATTATAATGGTTGTACCGGGCCACATGGCCCAGTACACATAGCATGATTCTATGTATAAACGTAGGTCCTTTTGTATGGCAATTATTGTAGTAGTGATTGAGGGCCTCACGCCCATGCATAATGTATTGTCCCATCTTGCTTCGTGATGGTCCTCCTACGTCCCATGTTAGATGTATACAGTATTTTTTTTCTCTTTTTTCGTCACGTTTTTGATCTCCATAATGTAATTATTGATACGTAATTATTTATGCAAAATGAGGGAAAGCTGACTATTGATACTATAAATAATTTTCTTATCTTCCCCAAAAATAGGAAAACTGAAAAGTGAGAAGAAAAAAATGGTTTGAACTTTCTTATTTTTAGTGATACGTAATTATTTTATGCAAAAAGAGGGAAAATTGACTTTATTGAGACTAAAAATAATTTTAAGAAACTGAACTAAATATAATAAGACTGAAAAATAAGAAGAAAAGATAGCTTGACATAATATATTATTTCGAAAGGGTAATTAACACATAACGTCCACATCTTTCATTATTATTGTGAAAAACGTTCTTACATTTTATTTTTTGACATTTTTGACATTTATTTCCACATTTCATTGCGCAAAAAGTTATTTTCATCTATTTTCTCAATTAAAAATTGTGAAATGATGAATATCTCATTCTCTTTAAATAAAGCAAAAACAAAAAAGAAAAATTAATTGCAATCTTAGTCGCGATTTAAAAAAAAAAAGCGCAAATGAGTTCCAAATAAATTATTAAAAAGGTAATTAACATGCAATGTCCATACCTTTCACTATTATTGAGAAAAACATCCCTACATTTTTTTTGCATTTTTACCTTTAATTACACATTTAATTGCACAAACCATAATTTCTATACATTTTCATCCAATTTCTCAATAAAAAGTTGTGAAATGATAAATATACTCTCATATTTAATAATAAAAAAGAAAATTAAAGAAAAATTATTTTTTAATAATTTATTTGAGACTCATTTACACTTTTTAATTTTTTAATAAATTTAATTGGGACTTGTTTATATATTTTTTTAAAAAAATTAATTTCTAATTTTTTGAAAATTTATTTGGGATTTGTTTACACTAAAAAAAAAAAACTAATTTCTAATAATTTATTTGGAGCTCATTTGCATTTAAAAAAACATTAATTTCTAATTTTTTAATGATTTATTTGAGACTCGTTTACATTTTTTTAAAAAAATTGGGACTATACTTGCAATTTATTTTTTGGCTTTTTATTTAAATATGATGGTATATTTGTCATTTCCCAGCTATTTATTGAGAAATTGACTGAAAATAGATATAAATGATGGTTTGCACAATCAATGATACAAGTAAAGATAAAAATGCCAAAAAAAAAAAAATTGTATAAACGTTTTCGCAATAGTAGTGAAATGTAGGAACATTATGTACTAATTACCCTTTAAATATTTTATCTGGGACTTATTTTTTAAAAAAAAAATTTAGGATTATGGTTACAATTAATTTTTTTCCTTTTCCTTTTATTTTATTTAAAGAGAATGACATATTTGTCATGTCACAATTTTTAATTGAGAAAATAGATGAAAGTGATCTTTTGCGAAATGAAACGTAAAAATAAAGGTGAAAATGCAAAAAAATAAAAAGTAATGACGTTTTCTACAATAATAGTGAAATATGAGAATGTTATGTGCTAATTACCCTATTTTGAAATGGCAAAAGTTTCCCAATTATTGTTAATGGATAGGAAAAAATTAAATATCAAGTGTAAAGTATAGGCCAATTTAAAACTCAAATATTAAGTTTAAATTTTCAAATCTCAGGCGATAACTAGATAATTTAAAATATTTATTAATTAAATATATCAATGTCACGGTTATACAATTAATAATCACAATTATATACTTATATGTCACAACTTATTTATTGGTTACTAATTATTTTTCGATCACGAATTAAAAATATTATAGGTCGCAAAATTTATTTATTGGTCACAAATCACAAATTTTATAAGTCACAACTTATTTAACGGTCACAAATTTTCAAATTAGTTGGTCATAAATTATTTTTTAGTCACAAATTATCTAATTTTTAAATCACAATTAACCAGTGGGTCACTAAATAGTTGGTCATATACATCAAACACTTCGGCCTCACCCTCAATCCCAGTCCACTATCAACACTTGGTTGCAAATAAACCATATAGTTGGTCACAAACACATAAATAACCTCCCTCGATGTCCACCACGACTCCATATCATCCATTTCGGAGAAATCAAACTCTGAAAAAAAAAGAATAGATCTGTCACTGTGCACGAAGGAGAAAAAAAGACAGACCTACACCGCTGCTCATTAAGAAAAGTCGCATACATAACAACAAAACCGCCTAACACGGAGAAGCGCCATCGTTGCTCGTAGCGTGATGCACCCAAAGGAACGTTGCTTCGTAGCGCACGAAGCTAAAACGCCTAACACGAAGGAGCACCATTGCTGCACCGTGAAGACTCGCTAGAGTGGGCACATCGTGAGGGACCATTGGAGTGGGTGTGCTGTGAAGGTAGAGGTGGTAGTTAATAGTTTTGAAAATGAAATAGATTTTATGGGGTAGGAGTCGATGTGGGATGTGTGTTGAGATTATCGTTGGGAGCTTGGTGGTGGTCTTCGACAGTGGGTACGACGACGCCGGAGTTGTTAGGTGGATAGAGTGAGAAGAGAGAAGATGTAAAGAAATGAATTTAGGATTTGTGATTAAATTGGACTGGGATGAGGTTTGATAGATTTATTATTTCCACCCCACCTCACCACACCACACCACAATAAAGCTCTTGAAATAGGTATAAGCCTAAAGTTGGAAACAAAGATTTTGCTGTGTACACAATGTATTTCATAATATTATGTGGAAGGAAATGATTTGATGAAAAAATTAATTATATTTTAAATTGACAAATGATAAAGTGTCATATGACAATAAATAATTCATTATGTAAATTTTGATTTACATGTAGTAAAATCCTAAAAATAAAAATAAAGGGCGGTAATACGTGTGTATTATCGTTTACGCGCGCGCATGTGTAGGGGGTCGGGTGGTTGAGTGGGTTGAGGACTTGTGGGAGAGTGAGTATCAACCACTAGCAATCTCTCATTTTATTGATTTTCCTTTTTGGTTTCCTCGCAATGTCCAGTGCAATCAAAATCACAGTCTCTCTAAAAGACAAGTTTACCCCTCCATTGTAAAAAAATCTCGAATATTTATCACCACCATGGAAAAGAGTTCACTCCAAAGGACTTGACATTATCATTACAAAGGAACCAACGAATTTAATTTTCTAATATGTAAATCGAACTTCCAATAGATTTTTGCCACCAAAATTTTCAAGAGACGATTTCAAGATTTTGAATGTATATAAAACAATAAGAAAAATTGGATCACAATTTTAATTAAAATTATAAAAAACTTTTAAACGTGATCATTCATTCAAAAGTGGCGACCTTTCATAAAGGTTGTCGCCTTAAAATGAAATGGTGGAATGTAAATGTTCCATTAAAGGGACAAGAACAAAAACAAAATATCTTTTAAATCAAAAAACACAACTTATCAAATTTAAATTTCTTTCTTCTTTTTCCTTTAAAAAACGAAGACAATTTCTCCATTCAACCTAGCATGTTTGTTATTGAGTTTGATTATTATCAACATTTAGAGTTTGTTTTTGGCACGCGAGCTGACGTACACGAATAACATTAAAATCCAGAGTTCAAATTATTCGATAAAACACGTGACTCAAATTTGTTTATTTAATTTCCATCATTTGTTATTATAGGTAATTTAACATATTTGGTAAGATTAATAAGTTAATATTAGAAAAAAAAGGAAAAAAGTTAACGAGTGGCAAACAAATGCAGCAATTCATGCCATGGAACAAATTTCATACAACTGAAATGAGTGAGAATCAGCCGAGTGATCAGATTCAAGAAGCACATCATGCTAAGCTTGTACTTTTAGATGAAATTGTTAAACATGGTATCCAAGGGTCACGTTTGACCCTCACCACTATTCATTTGAGAAGTTTGTACACGTATCATTGCCACGACCTTTGCAGAAAATATAAATTTAGCATACACGTGAAGGGACTTGTGGAAGACAATAATTAAATACGGCCCACTTTAGAGTTTAAGCTTTCATATGAGGTGGTTCAACAAGTTTAAACTCAATTGACACATTCATATTGAACAGATTTTTATTTTCAACTATTGCATTTTGATTACATTGGTACTTCTGCATGCATTTTGAAACCTTTGAATGCAAAAGCAGCGATGAAGATAGACACAATACAATGCACACATGGACCCCAACTACCCTCCTGAGTTGAAATCTGTTGTCCTAGTCTGACTGGCTCACCGTAAATTTTTGACACCTCCATCCTAACCTAACAACAGCTGATGTGCGGAACCGAGGTGTAAAAATTTAGTGGTGAAACAGTCAAATAGGGACAGCAAATCTCAACTCATAACCCTCTAACCAAAGAAATAACAAAATCTGGTAGTACTCAAAAATCACTCAAATGGGAAGATAGACAGGAAGAAAAGGGCAATTTGTGCATCAGTAAACTGCAAGAGTGATGATACAGTCAACAAACACAATGGGAAGAAAATACTAAAGCCTACAACATTAATATCCAGTAATTTTTAAAAATCCAGCAACATGCTTCAAATCTAAGTAGTTAAAAAGTTCACCTGCAGTTGGAGTGCATATCCAATTCTCATATGCCAATGTCCCAGTAGGCATAGCATTGAACTATATGAAGCTAAAACAGAAGAAAGAACTTCTGTTAATAGAGCATACGAAGAATAGAATGTAACTATTCCAACAGAAGCTGAAAAGCATCAGTGATAAGTGCAAGGAATTGCGAGTTATGGCTGCAGAAGAGGTCAAAAGGAAGAGAACAACGCAGATGGAACAGTGTTCAATTTTTATCATTCTAATAAAGTAGGGTAAAATCTTTCTGAATTGCCCCCATATATAGATGGGAAATATTCATATTGGGAGCAAATATATCCATACAGCAAAGTACTTTGTTGCTGATACCCACTTTCATATATGCTAACTATATATTACTACTCCTGTGAAGTCAATTCCACAATGATGTCATCTAAATAGTCGTAGAGGATACAGTTAATGCTCCCAGGCAAAATGTGTAAACAACATTTTTAGATGGAACTATTGATTAATCTTGAAATGAAAACATTACTACTTATCCATAGCCCCCACAACAATTCTTTCACTCCTAGCCTGTGAGCCTGTCGACATGCTGTTTTACTCAATTTTTTTTCAGGTCTACCCAAGCACGAACCAATCCCCTATATCATTCTTTTATCATCCTCAATAAAACCCATCCAAGAAAATTAAGAAAAAAGACAGACTATATGCATGTATTACTTAGGGGTGTAAATGAGCACGTATATGACCAGATAAAGGTGTTCAATATCTTCTCCCCAAATTTCTGTACTGTGAAGCCATCAAAGGCATCCAACCCAAGTGCACAACATCAATGTAGCCAATAATTTGTAGCCTATGTAAAAACTGTTATGAAAAACGTGGGTCAAATTTGGCTTGCAACGAAAATGGAATTGAGAAAAATATAGCTAAAAATGGACACGAATATTTACGTGGTTCACCAAACTTAGGCTAAATCCAAGGACAAGTATAGGAGAATTTCACTATAGTAGGAGAATTACAATAACGCTCTCTACATACAAAGAGATAACAACAATTAATCTCTCTTATAATAAGAGAAACTAAGTAAAAAACATTCATGAGAAAACAATATTTTTCTCTCTATAACTTTATCTCTCTATTACTTATTCTGTCTACTGATAATATCACTCAAAGACTACAAATTCTTTAAGAATGAAATTTCACTCAAGAATGGGATGCATATCAGCGTACATTAATTGAAACATAGAAATTCTAATGTGAATAGCACACAAAGATATTGCTGCCTTCTAGCTTTTACTAATCTTGCACGCATTCTCAATCAGCTTCAACATTAAATGTTATCTTGACATTGTGGATGGTTGGTAAATAAAGTGGCTTTATCCCAACATTTTTTCCACTTAAAATCACTTTTTTTGTACCACTTTTATCCTCCTTATACTTGTCATTTCCATGCTACTTACGTTTCCGCGAGGCCAATGAGGATCTACACCATGTAAATTTGTAGGTACTGATTTGCTTTGCTAACATATCTGCTAGGTTGTCCTCTGTATGGATTTCCTGTATATCCACACTTCCTTCTTCTACCTTTTCTCGAATAAAGTGATACTGAATTTGAATGTGCTTTGTCTTCTGATGAAATGCTGGATTCTTTGCCAAGTGCAAAGCTCTCTGACTATCACACAATAGAGCAATCTTTTGTTTGTATCCGAGCTCCTATATTAACATTTGCAACCAAATTGACTCTTTGCTAGCTTATGTAGCTGCCACATATTTTGCCTCTATCGTAGAAGTAACCACGATAGACTCTAGTTTTGAAACTCAGCTTATAGCTCCTCCAATAAGAGTAAACACATAATCTGTGGTGGATTTGCTTTTATCAAGATCACTTGCATAATTTGAATCAACGTAGCCTCCGACAACAAAAATTGATCCTCCACAACATAATGTAGCATTTGAGGTACCCTTAACATATCTCAAGATCCTCTTTACAGCACTACAATGCCCTTTACCAGGATTTGCCATGTATCGACTAACTGCTCCAACTGCTTGTGCATTGTCTAGTCTTGTACAGATTGTAGCACACATTAAGCTACCCACTGTTGAAGCATACAGTACTCGAGATATCTCCATACTCCGTTGCTAGGACTCATACTTGAGGATAACTTGAAATTAATAAGAAGGGGAGTGGACATTGGCTTACAATCTTGCATACTGAAGCGACGCAAGATTTTCTTCAAGTAGTTCTTCTGACTTGGCCAAATCTTCCTATTATTTTCGTCTCCGTAAATTTGAATCCTTAGAATCATGTTTGTTGGTCCCAAGTCCTTCATTTCGAACTCTCTAGCCAACCGTGCCTTCAAATCTTTAACACGATCTTTGTTAGAGCCTCTTACCAACATGTCATCAACATACAACAGAATAATGAAATCACTATATCCAAATCTCATGTAGTAAGCACATGGATCTGAACTGAGTGTTGTATCCAAAGCTCATGATGAAGGAATCAAATCTCTTATACTAATGGCTCGGCGCCTGTTCGAGACCGTATAGAGATTTGTTCAACTTACAAATTTTCTTTACCTTTTTCTTGAAAACCTTCTGGTTAGAGCATATAAATCACTTCTTCAAGTTCTCCGTTAAGAAATGCAGTTTTCACATCTAACTACTCCAGGTGTAAGTAGAATGTAGCACACATCGCCAAACTACTCAAATTGTTGTAAGGCGAACCACAGGAAAAATATTTAGTTGAAGTCAATGCCTTCTTTTTTAGTATATCCCTTCACCACCAGTCTTCCACGATACCACTTTACTTGGTCATTGCCATTTCGTTTGATCTTGTATACCCATTTATTTCCAATGGCCTTCCTTGTGGTAGTGGAACAAGATCCCATGTTTTGTTCTTACAAAGAACTACAATTTCTTGCATTGTTGCCATCCACGGTGAAACTTCTTGGTTATTTATAACCTCATGGAAAGTTGATGGCTCTCCATCTTCTGTCAATAGTAGTATGCAATATTTACCCTCCATAATGTACTCAGAGTGCCAAGCTGGTTCTCTTCTTTCTCGTGTTGATTGTCGAAATTCTGGAGCACTAGACTCGGCTTGTTCTTTTTCTTCATGCTCTAGTGCTGCTTCTATAACTTCTCGTTCGTCTCCAACTTCGACTGTAGTAGTTTTTTATTTCTCTTTCGAAGTGCTATCATTTTCTTTCTCTTGCACCTTTCCTCTGTAAATATCACATCTCTGCTGATTATCACCTTGTGCAGTGGATCCCACGGGCTGTACCCTTAAACTCCATCAGCATACCCTAAGAAAATACATTTTCTGGATTTTCGATTTCTTGGGTGTTGTACATAACGTACATAGAACTTCCAAATACATGTAAGCGAGAATAAGCGGATGGTTTACCAGTCCGCATTACCATTGGTGTCTTCAAATCAATTGTGGTTGATGGTGACTGATTGATCACAAATCATGTAGTTTTGATTGCTTTTACCCAGAATGACTTGGCTAGCCCCGCAGTTCTCAACATAGCTCTTGTTCTTTCTAACAATGTTCTATTCATCAGCTCTGTCACTCCATCTTGCTGTGGAGTGTATGCAGTCGTGAACTGTCTCTTGATACCTTCTTGTTGACAAAAGTTATCAAA